>JANHAD010000198.1:0-51117 GCA_026226035.1 Clarireedia monteithiana
GCGGCTAACCCGCTAGCGGCTAGGTGTATATATAAGGTTTAAGTACATGCAATACTATATATAGTGAAGAGATATTGAGGGTCTAGCCCTGGATAAGGAAATAATAATAAAAATAATAAAAATACAAAATAACAATAAAACAATAAAAATAATAAAGCTTTAAAAGGATATAATAACTTTTATTTATATATAATATATCCTACGAACCTTCGATCTTGTTATCGGAGAGCTAAGTAGAGTTGCTGGAGCTAAGTAGTAGTTGTATACTAATCGAAGGTAGTATTAGAAGCGAAGGTATATATAACTGAGTATTGCTAAGACGCTCGCAACGAGCTTGGAATAGAGGATTACTAGCAAAACAGAAATAAAAACTATTTAATAATCGAAGATATAAATAACGAATTCAAAGTAATACTAGCTCTTTCAAGTTTATAGTAGGATATAAAGTTTAATAAGTGACTTATATTTAATAAACCTCTAAGTGGAACTAGCTTTTACAAGTCTATAATAGGATATAAAACCTATAAAGGAAGTTTTTATAAATAGAAGTTAATAAGATATTTTTAAAGTATTATAAATAGAGTTCAGAATCTAATAATATATATAGCTTATAGATATATTTTATTAGAAGTTTACAAATAATTAAGGAAAGTAATAATATAAAGAGGCAAATTAAATAATATCTTTTTAAGTCTAGTAGAGAATATAAAAGGGAAGAGAGCGATTATAAAAGATTTATAGAAGGTTTAATAAATATTATTATATATATAGAGGGATATAGTATAAAAGTTTCTATAAATTTTAAAGAAGTATTATTATAAAAACAAACTTGAAGATAATAATATAAGATTATAATATTTTTATTAAAAACTTTAATATTTCTTAACTCTAATCTAATATATTCGATATATCTTAAGTCGACTCTTTACATAGCTACAAACTATATATTAGAAGGAAAGGTTGTATAAAAATATTTTAGTTAGTAAGTTAGAAATATTATATTTTTCACTATCTAGCTAAAAGTTAAAATATAATAAAGTTTGTAAAATATAGTCAACTTTATTATATAAAAGAGATTTAGTAAAGTAATATAAAATAGTATATAAGCTGCAAAGTATAATATATAATAGTAGTAATAGTAATATTATTTATATAACTTGAGAGAATAAATATATATATCAGTTTATAATAAAGTATTAAGTAGTTAGTAATAGAGATACTAAGTAAACTTAAAAAGTAAATAAATAGAAAAGTATAAAAGAAAGCTTTTAATTTTAAATAGAATTTCTAAAAGAAGATATCTTTTAAGAAAGTGTAAATAAATATTATAAATTTATTTTAATTTTATTCTAACAAATTAATACTTTATATATATAATCTAAATAAATTTATATATAAAATTAATTTTTTATTTATATTATAATCTAGTCTAGCTTCTTAGTTATACTAAATACTATAAATACTATTATAAATATTATATTGTTATTATTATTACTTAGTATACTACAATTTCAATCTAATATTAATTTATTTAACTTTTCTGATATTTTAAGTTTAGACCTTTTCACAAAATTTACTTTTGATAATATTATTGAATCTAATACTATTTCTCTTCGCTTTTCTAAAAGAATGAATCTTTTTTCAATCAATTAAAATAATAAAAATCTGAAATCTATCCTTAATTCGACTTTTACTAATAATCTAGTTAATAAACTTATCTTAGAAATTTAAAACTTATTAATTAAAGTATATATTTTAACTAATTTCTAAAATAAATAAAGTTTAATTCTCGATTTAATTAAGATATTTTAGAATTATATCGAATTTAATAAAGTTAAAAAAGTTACTAATTAATTAGTCTTTTAAATTAATAACTTAAAATATATAATTTGATAAATCGAAGTTTAAATTAAAAATAAAGTTTCTATTAAAGTTCTTATTAAAGCTTCTATTATACTTTTTATAATCTTTTTAATAACTTTTATTATCTTAATAATCTAGTTATTAAAAATTACGAAAATCGCTTAAAATTCAACTCAAGTTATCTTCATTAATATTATTGTTATTAGAGCTTTTAAAACTTTAAAATAGAAAATAGTTAAGTTTAAAATTAAGTCTTAAGCTAAACTTAAATTTTAGAATTGATTAATTCTAATTTATAATATTCTAATTCTCTTCTTAACTTTTTTTATTCGCAATTCGATAAATAAAGCTTTTAAAGTTAAAAAGATTAAAAACTTAATTATCTTAGTTATTATTAGTACTATTAATAAGAAGAATTTAATTCTTATTACTACACCTCTTTATACTACTAATTTTCTAATTAAAAAACTTAATATTTAGAAAAATCTTATTAATTTTAAGATTATTTAAAAGAATAAATCTTAGTATAAAGTAGTATTATATAAGATCTTTATAAGTAACTTCAATACTTTTGAAAGTATAAAACTAGTTTTAAAAGAAATTAAAACTTTCAATTTCTCTTTTAACTTCAAATTAATTAGAACTTTTTATTAACTTTCTTTAGAAGCTAACTATATAGCTAAGCGAGTTAGATCTATAATAGTCTCTTTTAAGATTAATAAGGAAGTTGAGAGATATATAAAGAATCAAGTATATATTATTAAAATATTAGTTAAAGTTGAGAAATTGTTAAATATAATAAAATCAACTTAGTATATTAAGTGTTAAAGATTCGAATATATAATTTAATTCTGTTAACGTTAAACTAAGTGTAGTTTATATATAAAACTTTATTTAACTTTTTAACACTTTTATAATATTTATAATATTTATAGGAAAATTTATATTTACTTAACTTTAAAATATTATAATTGCTTTTAACTTTATACTAGCGACTCAAAATCGTGTGAAGTATATAAAGTAATAAAGAGAGTTAATATTAGTTTATAAATAACTAGAATATTTAAATATTATAAATAAATCTCAATAAAAGTTTATTAAGAACTAAAGCGACTTTTCAATTAGTTATCGACTTAAAAATTAATTTATTAATAATTCAAGAGCCTTAGATTATAGTTAAAGACTGGAACTACTTTTAGAGTTAATTTATATTCTACTTTAGCTTCAACTAGCTCTTAATATTAATCTATGAATTCAAGCTTCGAATTTTAATATATATTTTAAAAGTTCTTAAAATTAAAGTGATATTAATATTAGATAATTTAAATTTAAACTTATTAATAGTCTAACTTAGTTAAAGAATTAATATATTTAAAATAATCAATATCTATAATAAGATTAATTAGTAAGAAAGTGAGAAGTTTAAGATAATTAAAAGAAGTTTATTTTTAAAAGTTATCTTAATTAATTCGCTTATTTTAAAGGATTTCAATATTTATTACTTTTAATAGAATTTTTTAATAGTTAATATTTAAGTTGAAACCTGATTAGTTAGTATTATTAAAGATAATAACTTTGAATTTTTAAATAAAATTAAAGTTAAAACCTTCTTTCAAAATATTAACTTTTTAATTTTAAATCTAATACTTATTACTTTAAAAGTAGTAAAGTATATTAATAATTAGTAAGTACTTAATAGTTTAAATTTAAATTATTTACTTATTTTCTTTATAATCAAGAATTTAAATATTCAAAATTATTTAAATTCTTTTTAATTCTTTAATATTAAGAAAGCTAATTAAAATTTATTTAAAGATAAGTTAGTAGATTTAATTAAAAAGAGTTTAATTTTTAATTAAGACTTTTTAAAAGTTATAAAAACTAATTTAAACTTTGAAATATTAAGTATAATATATTTTAAGAATATCTCTTTTAAATTAATATAACTAATTAGGCTAATAGCAGTTAATACGATTTCGAGAATAAAACCTAAGTTAAAAGCTAAATTATAATAGACCTTTAAGTTAAAGAAGCTATATAAAGTAATATTAAAAAAGTAAAGAAGTTAAAGTTAAAGTTACAATTTAGTTAGAAACTTATATTTCTCAGCTATTAAATATATTAAGTAGAGTTATTAGAATATCTTCTTGAAGATTAAAAACTCGAAGTTAATTTTCAAAGCTTTTAACTATATTAAAAGCTATTTAAGTCGAAACCTTCTCTTAATTTTAAACTAATCAACTTTTAATAGAAAAGTAGCTATTTTGAAAGTTACTTTGTTTCTAGAATTTCTAATTTTGACTAGCTCTATTTAAGATATTTATAAAGTCGATACTTAATTGAAGCTAGTTGCTAGCAAGTTAGAAAGAGTTTATTTAATAAAAATTAAAGGAAAAACTTTAAAATTAAACGGAATTAGTTAGGAAATTATTAATAAAGCTTATTAAGTTATTCTTAATTTATTTTATAAAGTCTTCAACCTTCTTATTAACTTTAACTATTATCCGACTTACTAATACTAAGTAATAGAAGCTATTTTCAAGAAACTAAAAAAGTTTAACTATTTAATTTTAAAAGCTTATAAAATAATATTACTATTAAACTATTTTAAGAAGATTAATAAGAGGATACTAATAAAAAGATTAAACTATTTAATTAAAACTAATACTTTACTATATAACTTTCAAATTAGAAGTAGATTAAAAAAGTTTGTAGTTAATATAGTATTATTGTTAATAAATAAAATTAAAGGAGATTATATAAATAAATTTAAGATATTAGTTTTATTTCTTAATATTAAAAGAGCTTTCAATTATATATTTAAAAACTGATTACTTATTATTTTAAAAGAGTTAAAACTTCTATTTAATTTTATAGTTTAGATTAACTACTTTTTAGAAGTTAAATAGTTAAAATTAGCTTTTAATAATCGAATTAAACCTTTTAAGCTTATTAATATTAGAATTTCTTAGAGTAATTTAATTAGTTCGATTTTATTCTTAATTTATATTAAAAATCTTTTCCTAACTATTAGCTACTTAATTTAAAGTTATATAAATGATATTATACTAGCTATTAGCTTTACTAGTTTAAAGAAAAACTGTGAGACTTTAGAAAGAGAGGTTAATAAGTTATATACTTTTAAAATAATAAATAGTATTAAGTTTGATTTTAGAAAAACTAAGCTAATTTATTTCTTTTTTAAATAATCAACAACTAATTCGATTAAATTACTGAATTAAGAAGTTATATACCTTTTTAAACTAGTAAAGTAGCTAGGAATTTAATTTGATAATATATTAAAATATAAGAATTATATTTTAATTTAGATTAGTTAAGTTAAATTAGCTTTCTTTCGATTTAATCAACTAATTAATATTTAGATTAGTTTATTTCTCTTTATTATATACTAGTTATATATTACTTGTATTATTAGTATCTTAGACTACAACTTTTCGATTTAGTATAAAGAATAAACTAGCTTTAATAACTAACTTCGAAGTTTTTAAAACTTTACTTTTTAGAAAATACTAAGAATATTTAAAACTAGCTTTATATTAGTTATAGATATTAAAGTTATATTAGTATCTCTGAATATTAAGTTTATTACTATTATTTATTAATATACTTTTCGATTACTTAAACTTTTAAAAAACTATTTAATTTATAAACTTTTTTAAAAGAGATATTAAAATTATTATAATAGTTATTATAACTACAATAATATTATAAGTTTAGATAATAACTAATTAGTTCTATTATAGATTAAGAAGTTTAAATCAAAGTTAAAGCTAAAGTTTATTTAAATCGATTAAATTAAATATTTAATATATCTACTAATCGATATAACTAATTTAAAATCAATATAGCTATTTAGATTTCCTTCTTAGATTCTAGCTACTCTCTTTAATATTCGAATTAGTTATTTATTAAAAGAGGATGAATTATTAAATTATTAGAATATAATATTAATATAAATTAATAATCAATACTCCTTTTATACTAATAAATTTTAATTACAAACTAAAATTAAAATAGAAGTTAAATTAACTTTCTTAGATACTAATTAAAAGCTAATCTAAAAGTATAAGTAGAATATCGATCTAAATTAACTAATTTATAATAGCGAATTAAAAGGGATTATTTAAACTATCAAATTAGCTAGTTAGCTAGCTTAGCTTAGTTAAGAATATATAATATATAATAATAACTAAGCTACTTTATTTAAGTTTTAATTATTAAATAATAACTTAGATTAAAAACAACTAATAAAAATATATAATATTAATATTTAAATAGTTAATAAAAATATTAATATTAAATTAACTTAGGTTTCCAGTTACTACAATATTGATAAGAATAAAATAGTAGATAAACTAGTTAAAGTAAATATTAATAAAAAACTAAACTTTTATATAATTAGCTTCGTCTACTTAGATGCTAGTATTAAGAGAATTAAGATTTAGAAATAGGAATTAATATTAAATTAAGTTAAATTTAAGTTTAAATATATTGACTTTAAGATTTTTTTTTTTAATTATTTTTATAACTTATATAAATCTAAGATTATAATAAGTTAGCTAGCGACTAACTCGCTAATAGCTAAGTATATATAAGTTTTAAATATATACAATATTATATATAGTAAAAAGATATTAAAAGTTTAATTTTAGATAAAAGAATAATAATAAAATAATAAAAATAGTTTCTAAACTTTGAATTTAAAATTATAATATTAAAGAAAGTATTAAATTAAACTAATTTAATTATATAATATTAAAATGATATTAAATATTATTTATTTAAATATCGAATATTAAACTAATATTAAATATTAATAATAATAATTTGATAATTCCAATTTAATTAGTAAGTAGTTTAGAAGTTAGATAATTAAGTTAAATAACTAAATTAAATAATATTTTTAAATACAGATTTTAGTCTTATATAAGAATTTGAAAGTAGCTTTGATACTAAACTTAGTATCTAATAAGAAGAGTAGATTAAAGTAATATATATTAAAAGAGTTTTTAAGTTTAATATAGATATTAGTAAGTAAATAGCAATTAATAAAAAAGTATTTAAAAGTTTTCTTTTTACTATATTTACACTTATTATTACTAGTTAAATTAAAGTGATATATATAAGTTTTAAGATAATTATAGTCTAATTTAAGTTAATAAAAAGTGTTAACTGTAATTTACTTAGTTTTAAAAGAAATTACTAATTTGGATTTAAAAGCTAATTTATAAGTTAAAGTATAATTAGTCTCAAAGTTAATATATTTAAGTTTGGATTTAATTTAGTTTAATATTAAATCCTATTTTTAAATTTTAATTCTTTTAATACTAATATTTAAGTAAACGAAGTTAATTATATAAAAGTCTAGCTTTTCATTAATATTTACTTTAACTAATTTATTTACTATTTTATTACTATCAATATTATAGTAATCTGGAATTTAGATTAAATTGATATTAGTATTTTTATTAACTATTTAAATATTAGTATTATATATTTTTATTAATTAGTCTTATTTAAAGTTGTTGTTTAATAATTAAAACTTAAGTAAAATAACTTGATTATTATTATATACTATATATTCTTAGCTTAGCTAAGCTAATTGATAAGCTAATTTAATAGTTTAAATAATCCCTTTTAATTCGCTATTATAGATTAATTGATTTAAGTTGATATTTTACTTATATACTCGAATTAACTTTTAATTAGTATTTAAAAGAGTTAGTCTAATTTTTATTCTAATCTTAATTTGTAATTAAAACTTATTAATATAAAAGAAATATTGATTATAAATTTATATTAGTATTATATTTTAATAATTTAATACTTTATTCTCTTTTAATAATCAGTTAATTTGAATATTATAAGAGGTAGCTAAAGTCTAAAGAAGGAATTTAAATAGTTATATTAGTTTCAAACTAACTATATTGATTAGTAGATATATTAACTACTTAATTTAATCGATTTAAATTAACTTTAACTTCAACTTTGATTTAAACTTCTTAATTTATAATAAAGTTAGTTAATTGCTATCTAAGTTTATAATATTGTTATAATTATAATAATTATTATAATAATCTTAATACTTTTTTCAAAGAAGTTTATAAATTAGATAGCTTCTTAAGAGTTTAAGTAATCGAAAAGTATATTAGTAGATAATACTAGTAAGCTTAATATTCAAGAGTATAAATGTAGTTTTAATATCTATAATTAAAACTAAACTAGTTTTAAATACTTTTAATATTTTCTAAAAAGTAAGGTTTTAAAGATTATAAAGTTAGTTATTAAAACTAGCTTGTTTTTTATATTAAATCGGAGAGTTGTAGTTTAAGACGCTAACGATATAAACAATATATAGTTAGTATATTACAAAGAGAGATAAGCTAATCTAAATATTAGTTAATCGATTAATTTGAAAGAAAGTTGATTTAATTTGATTAATTTGAATTAAGATATAATTCTTGTATTTTAGTATATTATTAAATCAAATTCCTAGCCACCTTACTAACTTGAAGAGATATATAACTTGTTGATTTAATAACTTAATTGAATTAGTTGTTAAACCTTCAAAAAAGTAAATTAGCTTAGTTTTTCTTAAGTTAAACTCGATATTATTCGCTGTTTCAAGAGTATATAACTTGTTAACTTCTCTTTTCAAAGTCTTACAATTCTTCTTAATTCTAATTAAGTTAGCAACTATTAATATTAAAACTTCGATATTAAATACAACTTGTTAAATTACAAATAATTAAAGAGATTAAGAGTTAGAAATATATTTAAAGACTTAGAATATTTATCTAAACTTTAATATACTTATATAGATAGTATATTACTAGCGATACTAGAAATAGACTTTTCAATATCTACTAATCAAAACTTAGTTTCTCTCTCTTTTTCTTCGACTATTACTACAATCCGATCAAGCTTGCTAGTTATATTAAGTATTAATAATACTATAAATATTATTACATTGCTGACCCTTCTTATTACCCTCTAATTTAATTTTAATATTAATTTATCTAGCTTTTCAAATATTATAAACTCAAACTCTCTTATTAAACTTACTTTTAGAACTATTATTGAACTTAGTAGAATCCTTTTCCACCTTCTTAAATAAACTAACTTTTTTATTTTAAAAAAGATTAATAAAGTTTTGAAATCTAACTCTCTTCAAACTACTACTAATAACCTAGCTAATAAACTAATTTTAAAAGCCTAGGATTTATTAATCAAAGTTTATATTATAATTAAGTTTCATAATAAATAGATTTAAATATTAAATTTAATCGAGGTTTTCCGCGACTATATTGAATTCAGTAAAGTTAAGAAAGTTATAAACTAATTAGTATCTTAAATTAATAATTTTAAAATAAGATATAATTAGTTTCAAAGTCTAAAAACTTAAATTCTTATTTAAATCAACTTGATCTTTTAATACTTTTATTAATTATAATATAATAGATTCAATAAAGTAATCAGCTTTATTATACAATTTAACACTATTAAGATATTATTATCACTGTCGATTTTATAGATTTTTACTTTATATTTCGAATTTTTTATTAAAAACCTTATAAAAATATAAAAATATTGAAAAAGTAATAAATATTAATAAAAATCATTAAATAAAAGATATAGCTAACTTCAGTATATATTTGTAAATCGAATAAGCCTATTTATATTTTAATACTTTTCTTAGCGCTCGAGATACTATTATTGCTACTGTTATTACTATTTCCAACACTTTCGAACCTTCACTTTTGATTGTTTAAATTAATAATATTAAGACGACAATATTAAACACAACTTACTTAATTATAAATAATTAAAGGGATTAAGTTTTAGAAATATATTTAAAGATTAAAAACATTTACTTAAACTTTATTATATTATATTAAGTAGAATATTATTATCAACCTTCAAAATAGCTTTCTTAATACTCTTTAACTAATTAATTTTACTTTCAACTTTAACTAATAATTAAGATATTATTTAAATTAGCTTCTTTTTAATTACTTTCTTAGTAGTTATAACTATTAAATCTAGCTTTTCTATTATAAATACTATTATAAATATCACTACCTTATTATTACTTTTAATAACTCTTTGATTCTACTTTAATATTAATTTATCTAGCCTTTTTAATACTTTAAGCTTAGACTTTTTTATAAGACTTACTTCTAATATAATTACTAGCCTCGATAAAATCTTATTTTACTTTCTTAAATAAAACAACCTTTTTACTTTAAATTAGACTAATAAAATCCCAAAGTTTAACTTTTATTAAACCTTTATTAATAATCTAATTAATAAGTTTATCTTAAAAGTTTAAGACTTTTTTTTTTTTTTTTTTTTTTTTTTTTTATTTTTATAACCTATATAAGTCTAAGACTATAATAGGTTGATTAGCAGCTAACTTGCTAGCAGCTAAGTATATATAGTATTTAAGTATATATAATATTATATATAATAAAGAGATATTAAAAGTTTAACTTTAGTTAAGAAAATAATAACTAAAAGTAATAATTTTAATAAAACTTTAAATCCAAACTTATAATATTAAGGAAAATATTAAATTTAACTGATTTAATTGTATAATATTAAGATGATATTAAATATTATTTATCTAAATATCAAGTATTAAGTTAATATTAAGTTTAGTAATAATAATTTAATAATCTAATCTAATTAGTAAGTAATTTAAAAGTTAAATAACTAGGTTAAATAATATTTTCAAATATAAATTTCAATATCTTATAAGAATTCGAGTGTAACTTCGATGTTAAGTTTAATATCTAATAAAAGAAGTAAATTAAGATAATATATATTAAATAAGTTTTTAAACTTTAATTATATATTAGTAAGTAATTAATAGTTAATAAGAAGGTATTTAAAAGTCTTCTTTTTATTATATTTATATTTATTATTACTAGTTAAGTTGAGTTAATATATATAAGCTTTAAAGTAACTATAGTTTAATTTAAACTAGTAAAAGGTATTAATTATAACTTATTTAGTTTTAAAAAAGATTACTAACTTAAATCTAAAAGTTAATTTATAAGTTAAAGTATATTTAGTTTTAAAGTTAGTATATTTAAGTTTGAATTTAACTTAGTTTAATATTAATTCCTATTTCTAAGTTTTGATTCTCTTAATATTAGCGTTTAAGTAAGTGAAGCTAGTTATATAAAATTCTAATTTCTTGCTAATACTTACTTTAACTAGCTTGTTCGCTATTTTATTCTTATTAACGTTGTAGTAGTTAAGAATCTAAGCTAATTTAATACTAACACTTTTATTAACTATTTAAATACTAATATTATATATCCTTATTAATTGCTTTTAATTTAAATTATTATTTAGTAATTGAAGTTTAAATAAAGTAACTTAGTTATTATTATAAACTATATATTCTTAATTCAGCTAAGCGAGCTAGTTAACTAATTTAATAATTTAAGTAATCTCTTTTAATTCATTATTGTAAACTAGTTAATTTAAACTAATATTCTACTTATATATTTAGATTAGCTTTTAATTAGTATTTAAGAGAGTTAAATTAACTTCTATTTTAATTTTAATTTGTAATTAGAATTTATTAATATAAAAAAAATACTAATTTCAGTTTATATTAATATTAAATCTTAATAATCTAAAGTTTTATTTTCTTTAAAAAGACTATTAATCTGAATATTAAAAAGGTTAATAAGATTTCAAGAAAGGAATTTAAATATTTATATTAATTCTAAACTAATTATATCGATTAGTAAATATATTAATTATCTAATTCGATCGATTTAAATTAGTTTTAACTTTAACTTTAACTTTAACTTCTTAATCCACAATAAAACTAGCTAGTTACTATCTAAGTTTATAATATTCTAACTTTCCTAGTAACTATTATAATAGTTATTATAATTATAATAACTTTTTCAAAGAAGTTTATAAATTAAATAGCTTTTTAAGAGTTTAAAAGATTGAAAAATATATTAGTAGACAGTATTAGTAAGCTTGATATCTAGAAGTATTAACGCGGCTTCGATATTTATAATTAAAGTAAAATTAGTTTTGAATACTTTTAATATTTTCTAGAAAGCGAGATTCTAAAAGTTATAAAGTTGACTTTTAAAATTAGTTTATTTTTTATATTAAATCGGGGAGTTGTAGTTTAAAATGTTAGTAATATAAACGATATATAACTAGTATATAGCGAAGAGAGATAAACTAATTTAAATATTAGTTAGTCGACTAATTCGAAAGAAAGTTGATTTAGTTTAACTAATTCGAATTAAGATATAATTCTTGAATTTTAGTATATTATCAAATCAAATTTCTAGCCACCTTACTAGCTTGGAAGAGTGTATAACTTGTTAATCTAATAGTTTAATTGAATTAGTTGTTGAACTTTTAAAAAAGAAATAGATTAGTTTAGTCTTTCTAAAGTCAAACTTGATATTATTCGTTATTTCAAAAATATATAATTTATTCACCTCTTTTTCCAAAATCTTACAATTCTTCTTTATATTAGTTAAGCTAGCTACTAATATAATATTATTTATATAACTTTAAATTAAATAGCTAATAGTTAGGAAAAGATTTCTAATATAAATTAAGAATAATATCAAACTAATTAAACTACTTTAAGAAATTTCAATATTAATAAGCTTGAAAAGTTTAATTTAATTATCAAAAGCTAGTCTCAACTATTTAACTTTTAAAAAGTAATTAACTTAGATTATAAGATTAAGTAGAAGTTTTAATTCTTTTAAAATAATAAGTAGTCGATTCTTAAATATATAATTAAAAGCCTCTTTAATATTAAAAAATAAAACTAATATCTTCAACTTATTTATATAATCTCCCTCGATTTTATTTACTAGTAATAATATTATATTAATTATAGACTTTTTCAATCTACTTTCAATTTAAGAGTTATATAATAAAGTACTAGTCTCAACTAAATATTTTAAACACTTTACTAATATCCTCTCATTAACTTTCTTAAAATAGTTAAGTAGTAATATCACTTTATAAGCTTTCGAGATCGAGTAATTTAGCTTTTTTAACTTCTTAAAAATAGCTCTTATTATTTAGCGCTAGCAAGTTAAATAGTAGCCGAAATTGATAAGTAAGTTAAAGATCTTATAAAATAAGTTAGAAATAGTTTAATAGACTTTAGTAATAATTTCCTAGTTAATTCTATTTAACCTCGAAGTTTTTCCTTTGATTTTCGTTAAATAAGCTCTTTCTAGCTTACTAGCAGCTAGCTTAAACTAAGTATCGACTTTATAAATATCTTAAGTAAGACTAATCGAAATTGAAGGCTTTAGAAACAAGATAGCTTTTAAAATAACCACTTTTCTATCAAAAGTTAACTAGTTTAAAATTGAAGGTAATTAATAATTTAAGTAGCTTTTAATATAGTTAAAAGCTTTAAAAATTGATTTCAGGTTTTTAGTCTTTAAGAAGGTATTCTAGTAACTCTGCTTAGTATATTTAATAGCCGAAAAGTAAAAGTTTCTAGCTAAGTTATAGTTTTGACTTTGACTTTCACTTTTTTGTACTTTTAGTATTGATTTCTGTAATTCCTTTAGCTTGGAAGTTTACTAAGGCTTAGCTCTCAGCTTAGACTTTATTCTCGAAATCGCACTAGCTACTATTAGCCCGATTATTCGTATTAGCTTTGAAGAGATATTCTTAAAATAAGTTACACTTGATACTTCAAAGTTTAGCTTGGTTCTTATAACTTCTAGAAAGTCTTAGTTGAGAATTAGACTTTTCTTAACTAAATCAACTAACTTGTCTTTAAACAAGTCCTAATCAACCTTCTTAGTATCAAAGAACTAAAGTGGATTTAAATAGCTTTAAAAACTTAAATTCTTGATTATAAAGAAGATAAGTAAATAATTTGAACTTAGGCTATTAAGTACTTACTAGTCATTTATACACCTCGCTACCTTTGAAGTAGCAAGTATCAGATCTAAGACTAAAGAGCTAGTACTTTGAAAGAAAGTTTTAACTTCAACTTTATTTAAAAGTTCAAAGTTATTATCTTTAATCTAGTTAACTAATTAAGTTCTAGCTTGAGTATTAGTTGTTAAAAAGTCTTACTAAAGGTAGTAAGTATTGAAATCCTTTAAAATAAGCGAATTAATCGAGATAGCTTTTAAAAACAAGTTTCTCTTAACTATTTTAATTCTCTCGCTTTCTTACTAATTAGTCTTATTATAGATATTAACTATTTCAAGTATATTGATTCTCTAATTAAGTTGGACTATTAATAAGTTTAAATCCAAATTATCCGACGTTAATATCACTCTAATCTCGAGAACTTTTAAAGTATATATTAAAGTTTAAAGCTTAAATTCGCAGATTAGTATTAAGAGCTAATTGAAGTTAAAGTAGGATATAAATCAACTTTGAAAGTAGTTCTAGTTATCAATTATAATCTAAGGCTTTTAGATTATTAATAAATCAATTTTTAAGTTAATAGTAAGTTAGAGAACTACTTTAATTTTTAATAAACTTTTATTGAAATTCATTTATAATACTTAGATATTTTAATTATTTATAAACTAGTAATAACTCTTTTTATTACTTTATATATCTTATACAATTTGAAATTGTTAGTATAAGGTTGAAAGTAGTTATAATATTTGAGAGTTAAATAAAAATAAACTTTCTTATAGATATTATAAATACTATAAATATATTAAGAAGTTAAGTAAAGCTTTATATATAAATTACACTTAGTTTAGTATTAGTAAAATTAAGTTATATACTTAAATTCTTAGTATTTAGTATACTAAGTTAACTTTATTATATTTAATAATTTCTTAACTTTGATTAATATTCTTATAATATAAACTTAGTTTCTTATATATCTTTCAATCTCTTTACTAGTTTTAAAAGAGACTATTATTGATTCAATTTATTTAACCACGCGATTAGCTTTTAAAGAGAGTTAATAAGAAGTTCTAATTGATTTAAAATTAAGAGAGAAATTAAAGATCTTGATTTCTTCTAAAACTAGTTTTATACTTTTAAAAATATTAAAATCGCTTGTAAAAATCTTATATAATATTATTTTATATCAAGGTTTATTCTTTTAAATAGTTTTAAAATTAATAAGATTTCTTTAAATATCGAGTTTCTCAATTAAGAAATTAATAATAAAAGGAGATATAATAGTAAAGACTAAGTTCTTCTTATTAGTGATATTAGTAATCACTAAAACAATTAGGTTTTTAACTCTTTTAATCTTAAAAGCTTTATTTATCAAGTTACAAACAAAGAAAGTTGAAAAGAAAGTTAAAGTATTATAGATTAAAATTAATTAGTTCTAAGGTTTAAATTTAATTTAAAGCTTAGCTTTGAGTTTTATAATCTTCTATTTAAAGGCTTTAAAAGTTTTAATAGTAGCGATATTAATAAAGGTAGTCTAAGTTGGATTTTAAATAATTTTTATTATTTTTAATATTAACTAAATTTTCAAGATAGTAAAAGTTATTAGAAGGGTTATTGAAAATATAATAAAAGCTTTAATAAAGGTTTTAGCTTTAGTTTAGATTTAAACTTCAACTCAACAAGTTGTGTATTCTAGATTATTGATTTAAGAAGCTAATTAATTAATAACTTTTTTAACTTTATTAAATTTAATATAGTTTTAGAATATTTTAATAAAATTAAAAATAAAGTTTTATTTATTTTAAAAGTTAGTAAAAGTATAAACTTTAATTAAAAGGTTTTAAACTTCTAAAATAAATTTATTAATTAAGTTATTAGCTAAGGTTATATTTAAAGTTGATTTCGAGTTTTTGTTTATTTAGTTTACTAAAAATAAATTAACTCTTTTAAAAAGGTAGAAGGAAATAGTATTAAGTTTAGTAGTAATATCTAAAGTAAGTTTAATTAAAAGGTTTGAACTTAGTATATTTAAAAAGTTAAATATATTAATATTAAAATTGAATTGAAGAGTTGTTGAAAGTGATAATAATATAATAATATCTATAATATTGTTAATACTTAATATAATTAACAAGTTAAATAAAATAATAATTAGTATTAAAGAAGAAGTATAAGAAGTTGAATATTAGTTAATTAAAGTTAAAAGAGTAGCTATTTTAAATACTATTTATTTTAATATTAATATCTTACTTCTTAAAAAATATATTAATATTAAGAAAGTTTTTATAAGCTTTTAAATAACCTCTTTATCAATTCTTAAATTTTAATTTCTTAATATTATCTTAATATTATTTTAAATTCGCGATTTAAATTTATTATTATCTTAATATCGAGATATCTAAAAGTGTTGAAAGTGATAATAACAACGATATTTTAAATATTAAAAGGTATATTAAAATATAAATAGACTTGTTTAATTTGCAAATATATATTGAAGCTAACTATATCTTTTATTTAATAATTTTTATTAATATTTATTGCTTTTTCAATATTTTTATATTTTTATAAGGTTTTTAATGAAAAATTCGAAATATAAAGTAAAAATCTATAAAATCGATAATAATAATAATATCTTTACAATATTGAATTATATAATAAAGCTGATTACTTTATTGAATCCACTGTATTATAATTAATAAAAGTATTAAAAGATTGAGTTGATTTAAATAAAAATTCATGTTTTTTTAATAAAAGTTCGTTTTTTATTTATTTAAATTATTCTTGAAATCTAAAACTTATTAATTAAAGTATATACTTTAACTAATTCTTAAAACAAACAAGATTTAATTCTCGACTTAATTGAAATATTTTAGAATTATTCTAAATTTAGTAAAGTTAAAAAAGTTACTAACTAATTAGTTTTTCAAATCAACAATCTAAAATATATAATCTAATAAATCGAAGTTTAAATTAAAGCTAAAGCTTTTATTAAAGCTTTTATTAAAACTTCTATTATACTTTTTATAATTCTTCTAATAACCTTTGTTATCTTAATAACTAAGTTGATATTAAAAGTAACGAAAATCATTTAAAATCCAACTTAAATTACCTTTATTAATATTATTATTATTAAAGCTTTTAAAACTTTTAAATAGAAGATTGTTAAGTTTAAAATTAAACTTTAAATAAAACTTAAACTTTAAAATCAATTAATTTTAATCTATAATATTCTAACTCTCTTTTCAACTCTCTTTATTCGCAATTTGATAAATAAGGCTTTTAAGATTAAAGAAGTTAAAAGCTTAGTAGTTTTAGTTATTACTAATATTGTAAATAAGAAGAATTTAATATTAATTATTACACTCTCTTTTACTATTGATTTCTTAATTAAGAAACTTAATATTTAAAAAAATCTTATTAATTTTAAGATTATCTAAAAGAACGAACTTTAATACAAAGTAGTATTATATAGAATTTTTATAAGCAACTTCAACACCTTTAAAAATATAAAATTAGTTTTAAAAGAAATAAAGATTTTTAATTCTTTCTTTAACTACAAACTAATTAGAACTCTTTATTAGCTTTCCTCGAAAACTAATTATATAGTTAAGTAAATTGGATTAATAGTAGTCTCTTTTAAAACTAGTGAGGAAATCGAGAGGTATATAAAAAACCGAGTTTATATTATAAGAATATTAGTTAAAACTAAGAAATTACTAAGTATAATAAAATTAACTTAGTATATTAAATATTAGAGTTTCAAGTATATAACTTAATTTTATTAACACTAAGCTAAATATAATTTATATATAAAGCTTTATATAACCTTTTAATACTTTTATAATATTTATAGTATTTATAAGAAAGCTTGTTTTTATTTAGTTTTAAAATATTATAATTGTTTTTAACTTTATATTAATAACTCAAAATCGTGTAAAGTATATAAGATGATGAAAAGAGTTAATATTAGCTTATAAATAACTAGGATATCTAAGTATTATAGATAAATCTTAATAAAAGTTTATTAGAAACTAAAGTAGTTTTTAATCTTACTATTAAGTTAAAAATTGACTTATTAATAATCTAAAAACTTTAGATTATAATTGAGAATTAGAATTACTTTTAAAGTCAATTTATATCTTATCTTAGCTTCAACTAGCTTTTAGTATTAATTTGCGAATTCAAACTTTAAACTTTAATATATATTTTAAAAGTTCTTAAGATTAAAGTGATGTTAATATTAAATAATTTAGATTTAGATTTATTAATAGTTTAACTTAGTTAGAAAACTAATATATTCAAGATAATTAATATCTATAATAAAACTAACTAATAAGAAAGTAAAAAGTTTAAGATAAATAAAAGAAGTTTGTTTTTAAAAGCTATTTTAACTAATTCGTTTATTTTAAAGGATTTCAATACTTATTACTTTTAATAAAATTTTTTAATAATTAATATTTAAATTGAAACTCGATTAGTTAATTAGATTAAAAATAATAATTTTAAACTTTTAAATAAAATCAATATTAAAACTTTCTTTTAAGATTTTAGCTTTTTAATCTTAGATTTAATACTTACTACTTTAAAAGTAGTAAGGTATATAGATAACTAATAAATACTTAATAGTTTAAGCTTAAATCATTTATTTATCTTCTTTATAATTAAGAATTTAAGTTTTTAAAACTATTTAAATCCTCTTTAGTTCTTTAATATTAAGAAAGCTGATTAGAATTTATTTAATAACAAGTTAGTTGATTTAATTAAAAAAAACTTAATTTTTAATTAAGATTTTCTAGAAGTTAGAAGAACTAAGTTAAACTTTAAAGTATTAAATATAATATATTTTAAGAATATTTCTTTTAAACTAATATAACTAATCGAGTTAATAGCGACTAATATAATTTCAAGAATAAAACTTAAGTTACAAGTTAAATTATAATAGATTTTTGAATTAAAAAAGCTATATAAAACTATATTAAAAAAGTAAAGAAGTTAAAATTAAAATTATAATTTAGTTAGAAACCTTTACTTCTCAATTATTAAATATATTAAATGAAGCTATTAGAATACTTTCTTGAAGATTAAAAACTCGAAGTTAATTTTCAAAGCTTTTAACTATATTAAAAGTTACTTAAGTTAATAATTACTTTTAATTTTAAACTAGTTAACTTTCAATAGAAAAGTAGTTATTTTAAAAGCTACTTTATTTCTAAAACTCTTAATCTCAACTAATTCTATTTAGAATTCTTATAAAGTTGATATTTAGTCTAAGCTAGTTGTTAGTAAGTTAGAAAAAACTTATTTAATGAAAATTAAAAGAAAAACTTTAAAGTTAAATAGAATTAGCTAGGAAATTATTATTAAAGTTTATTAAGCTATTTTTAATTTCTTTTATAAAGTCTTTAACCTCTTTATCAATTTCAACTACTATTTAATCTATTAATACTAAGTAATAAAAGCTATTTTTAAAAAGCTAAAAAAGTTTAATTATTTAATTTTAAAAGCTTATAAAATAATATTATTATTTAATTATTTTAGAAAAGTTAATGAAAGGATATTAACAAAGCGATTAAACTATTTAATTAAAATTAGTATTTTATTATATAACTCTTAGATCGAAAGTAAGTTAAAAAAGTTTATAATTAATATAGTACTATTATTAGCAAATAAAATTAAAGGAGATTATATAAATAAATTGAAGATATTAGTTTTATTTCTTAATATTAAAAAGGCCTTCAATTATATATTTAAAAACTAATTACTTATTATTTTAAAAAAATTAAAACTTTTATTTAGTCTTATAATTTAAATTAGCTACTTCTTAAAAACTAGATAACTAAGATTAGCCTTTGATAATTAAATTAAGCTTTTCAAACTTATTAATATTAGAATTCTCTAAAGTAGTCTAATTAACTTAATTTTATTTCTAATTTATATTAGAAATCTCTTCTTAATTATTAACTATTTAATCTAAAGTTATATAAATGATATTATATTAGCTACTAACTTAACTAATATTAAAAAGAATTATAAGACTTTAAAAAGAGAAGCTAATAAGTTATATACTTTTGAAATAGTGAATAGTATCAAGTTTAATTTAAGAAAAATTAAACTAATTTACTTCTTTAGAAGTTTAATAATTAATTTGATTAAGTTATTAAATTAACAAGTTATACACTCTTCTAAGTTAGTAAGGTAGCTAGGAATTTAATTTAATAATATATTAAAATATAAGAACTATATTTTAATTTAAATTAGTTAAGTTAAATTAGTTTTCCTTCGAATTAGTTAATTAATTAATATTTAAACTAGCTTATTCTTTTTTATAATATACTAATTATATATTACTTATATTATTAGCATTTTAAACTACAACTCTTTAATTTAATATAAAAGATAAACTAGTTTTAATAACTAACTTTATAGTTTTTAGAACTTCGCTTTTTAAAAAATATTAAAAGTATTTAAAACTAGTTTAACTTTAGTTATAGATATTGAAACTACATTTATACTCTCGAATATTAAACTTACTAGCACTACTTACTAATACACCTTTCAATTACTTAAACTTTCAAGAAGCTATTTAATTTATAAGCTTCTTTAAAAAAGGTATTAAGATTATTATAATAACTATTATAATTATAATAATATTATAAGTTTAGATAGTAACTAGTTAACTTTACTATAGATTAAAAAGCTTAAATCAAAGTTAAAGCTAAAGCTAATTTAAATCAATCGAATTAAATAGTTAATATACTTATTAGTTGATATAGTTAACTTAGAATTAATATAACTATTTAAATTCCTCTTTTAGACTTTAACTACTCTTTATAATATCTGGATTAGTTGATTATTAAAAAAGGATAAAATATTAGATTACTGAAATATAATATTAATATAAACTTATAATCAATACTTCTTTTATATTAATAAATTCTAATTATAAACTAAGATTAAAATAAAAGTTGAATTAGCTTTTTTAAATATTAATTAAAAGCTAATCTAAATATATAAATAGAATATCGATTTAAATCAACTAGTTTACAATAGTGAATTAAAAGAGATTACTTAAATTATTAAATTAGCTTATTAATTAACTTAGTTAAATTAAAAATATATAATATATAATAATAATTAGATTGTTTTACTTAAGTTTCAATTACTAAATAACAACTTTGAATAAAACTAATTAATAAAGATATATAATATTAATATTTAAATAATTAATAAAAATATTAATATCAATTTAATCTAAATTCCAAGTTATTATAATATTAATAATAATAAAATAGTAGATAAGTTAACTAAAGTAAGTATTAATAAAAAGTTGAACTTTTATATAATTAGCTTTATTTACTTAGATACTAATATTAAGAGAATCAAGATTTAAAAATAAGATTTAATATTAAACTAAGCTAAATCCAAGTTTAAATATATTAACTTTAAGACTAATTATATTTTAACTTACAAATTAGTTTTTAGATCTAAATTAATAATCTTTCTTAAAACTAAGCAAGTTATAACTAATACTTTTTACTAATTTAAATTAAACTATAACTATTTTAAAGTTTATATATATTACCTCAACTTAATTAGTAATAATAAATATAAATATAATAAAAAGAAAACTTTTAAATACCTTCTTATTAACTACTATTTACTTATTAATACTTATATTAAACTTAAAAACTTTTTTAATATATATTATTTTAATCTACTCTTCTTATTAGATATTAAGTTTAATATCGAAGCTACCTTCAAATTCTTATATAAAACTAAAATCTGCACTTAGAAATATTATTTAACTTAGTTACTTAACTTAGTTATTTAACTTTTAAACTATTTACTAATCAAATTAGAATTATTAAATTATTATTATTAATATTTAATACTAACTTAATATTCGATATTTAAATAGATAATACTTAATATCATCTTAATATTATATAATTAAACTAGTTTAACTTAATACTTTCTTTAATATTATAATTTTAGATTCGAAGTTTAAAAGCTATTTCTATTATTTTATTATTATTCTTTTATTTAAAGCTAGATCTTCAATATCTCTTTACTATATATAATATTATATATACTTAAAACTTATATATACTTAGCCGCTAGTAGGTTAACTACTAACCAACTTATTATAATCTCAAACTTATATAAGTTGTAAAAATAATTAAAAAAAAAAAAATAATATTAGTAGTTTAGATAGTTGAAGTCGATGTTTAGAAGTGTTGAAAGTGGCGGCGACAGTAATATCTTGAGGATAGCGAGTTGTATTAATATACAGATTATTTTATTAAATCTTTTTTTTTATTTTTTTTTTTTTTTTTATTTTTACAACTTATATAAGTTTAAGACTATAGTAGGTCGACTAGCAGCTAACTCGCTAGCGGCTAGGTATATATAATATTAAAGTATATACAATATTTTATATAATAAGAGATATTAAAAGTCTAATCTTAATTAAGAAAATAATAATAAAAATAACAATAATAGCTTTTAAACTCTAAATTTAAAATTATAATATTAAAGAAAGTATTAAGCTAATTCAATCTAATTATATAATATTAAAATAATATTAAGTATTATTTATTTAAATATCGAATATTAAGCTAGTATTAAATATTAATAATAATAATTGATAATTCTAATTTGATTAATAAGTAATTTAAAAGCTAGGTAATTGAATTAAATAATATTTTTAAATATAGATTTTAGTCTTATAAAGGAATTCGAAGGTAGCTTCGATATTAAACTTAGTATTTAATAGAAGAGGTAAACTAAGATAATATATATTAAAAGTGTTTTTAAATTTAATATAAGTATTAATAAGTAGTTAACAACTAATAAGAAGGTATTTAAAAATCTTCTTTTTATTATATTTATATTTATTATTATTAGTTAAGTTAAGTCGATATATATAAGCTTTAAGATAGTTATAGTCAAGCTTTAACTAGTAAAAGATATTAATTATAACTTATTTAATTTTAAAGAGAATTGTTAACTTAGATCTAAATACTAATTTATAAATTGAAATATAATTAGTTTCGAAATTAATAAGTTTAAACTTAGATTTAACTTAGTTTAGTATTAATTCTTATTTTTAAATTTTAATTCTTTTAATACTAATATTTAAATAAACGAAGTTAATTATATAAGAGTTTAACTTTTTATTAATACTTACTTTAATCAACTTATCTATTATTTCATTTCTATTAATATTGTAATATCTTAGAATTTAAACTAATTTAATATTAGTACTTTTATTAATAATTTAAATATTAATATTATATATTCTTATTAGTTGTTTTTAGTTTAAATTATTATTTAACAATTAAAGTCTAAATAGAGCAATTTAATTATTACTATAAATTATATATTCTTAGTTTAGCTAAGTTAATTAATTAGCTAATTTAATAATCTAAGTAATTCCTTTTAATTCGCTATTATAAACTAGCTAATTTAAACTAATATTCTATTTATATATTTAAATTAACTTTTGATTAATATTTAAAAAAGTTAGTTTAACTTCTATTTTAGTTTTAGTTTATAATTAGAATCTATTAATATAGAAAGAGTATTAATTATTAGTTTATATTAATATTAAGTTTTAGTAATTCAAAGCTTCGTTTTCTTTAGAAAGTCGACTAATTTAAATACTATAAAGGCTAGCGAGAGTTTAAAAGAGGAATTTAAATAGTTATATTAATTCTAAGTTAGTTATATCAATTAATAAATATATTAAAAACTTAATTTAATCGATTTAAATAAACTTTAATTTCAACTTTGATTTTAACTTTTTAATTCGCAGTAAAGTCAGTTAATTACTATCTAAGTTTATAATATTCTAGCTTTCTTAATAACTATTATAATAATTATTATAATTATAATAACTCTTTTAAAGAAACTTATAAATTAAGTAACTTCTTAAAAGTTTAAAAGATTGAAAAGTATATTAATAAATTATATTAGCAAGCTTAATATCCGGGGGTATTAACGTGGCTTCAATATTTATAATCAAAGTAAGATTAGTTTTAAATACTTTTAATATCTTTTAGAAAGTAAGATTCTAAAAGTTATAAAGTTGGTTATTAAAATTAGTTTATTCTTTATATCAAATTGAGGAGCTGTAGTTTAAAATACTAATAATATAAACAATATATAGTTAATATATAATAAAAAAGAATAAATTGATTTAAATATTAGTTAATCAACTAATTTAAAAGAAAGCTGATTTTATTTAACTAATTCGAATTAAAATATAATTCTTGTATTTTAATATATTATCGAACTAAATTCTCAACCACCTTACTAACTTAAAGAGATATATAAGTTGCTAATCTAATAATTTAATTGAATTAGTTATTGAACTTTTAGAAAAGAAATAAATTAGTTTGATTTTTCCAAAGTCAAACTTGATACTATTTATTATTTTAAGAGTATATAGCTTATTAACCTTTTTTTTCAAAGTTTTACAATTCTTCTTAATGTTAATTAAGCTAGCTACTAATATAATATTATCTATATAACTCTAAATTAAATAGTTAATAGTTAAGAAAAGATTTCTAATATAAATCAAGAATAATATTAGACTAATCAGGCTACTTTGAGGGATTCTAGTATTGATAAGCTTGAAAGACTCAATTTAATTATTAAAAGCTAATCTTAACTATCTAATTTCTAAGAAGTAGCTAACTTAAATTATAAAACTAAATAGAAATTTCAACTCTTTTAAAATAATAAGTAACTAGTTCTTAGATATATAATCGAAAGCTTCTTTAATATTAAAAAATAAGATTAATATTTTCAACTTGTTTATATAATTTTCCTTGATTTTATTTATTAGTAATAATATTATATCAATTATAAACTTTTTCAACCTACTTCCAATTTGAGAGTTATATAACAAGGTATTAGTCTTAGTTAAGTAGTTTAAACACTTTGTTAATATCCTCTCACTAACTTTTTTAAAACAGTTAAATAGTAATATTACTTTATAAGTTTTTGAAATTAAATAATCAAGCTTTTTTAATTTCTTGAAAATAGCTTCTGTTGCTTGGCGCTAGCAAATCAAGTAGTAGCCAATATTAATAAGTAGACTAAAGACTTTATAAAATAAATTAGAAATAGCTTGATAAACTTTAATAATAATTTCCTAGCTAATTCCATCTAACCTCGAAGTTTTTCCTTTGATTTTCTTTGAACAAGCTCTTTGTAGCTTGCTAGTAGCTAGCTTAGACTAAGTATCGACTTTATAAGTATCTTAGATAGAACTAATCGAAATTAGAAGCTTTGAGAATAAGGTAGCTTTCAAAATAACTACTTTTTCATCGAAGGTTAACTAGTTTAAAATCGAAGGTAGTTGTTAACTCGAGTAGCTTTTAGTATAGTTAAAAGCTTTGAAAATTAACTTTAAGTCTTTAGTCTCTAAAAAGGTATTCTAGTAACTACGTTTAATATACTTAATAGTTGAGAAATACAAGTTTCTAATTAAATTATAACTTTAACTTTGATTTCTTTACTCTCTTAGCATTACTTTGTATAGCTTCTTTAACTTAGAGGTTTATTATAGTTTAGCTTTTAGCTTAAGCTTCATTCTTGGAATCGTACTAGCCGCCGCTAACTCGATTAGTTGTATTAACTTGGAAGAGATATTCTTAAAATATATTATATTTAATACTTCAAAGTTTAACTTAGTTCTTATAACTTCTAGAAGGTTTTAATTAAGTATTAAACTCTTCTTAGCTAAGTTAACTAGCTTATTTTTAAACAAGTCCCAATTAACTTTCTTAGTATTAAAGAATTAAAGTGGGTTTAAATAGCTTTGATTTGACTTTAAATTTTTGATTATAAAGAAAATCAGATAGTGATTTAAATTTAAACTATCTAGTACTTGCTAGTTATCTATATACCTCGCTATCTTTGAAGTAGTAAGTGTTAGATCCAAGACTGAAGAGTTAAAACTTTAAAAGAAGGTTTTAACTTTAACTTTATTTAAAAGTTCAAAGTTATTGTTTTTAATCTAATTAACTAATCGGGTTCTAGCTTGAGTATTAGTAGCTAAAAAGTCTTATTAAAGGTGATAAGCGTTGAAATCCTCTAGAATAAGTGAATTAGTTAAGATAGCTTTTAGAAATAAACTTCTTTCAACTGTTTTAAACTTCTCGCTTTCTAGCTAACTAATCTTATTATAAATATTAACTATTTCAAGTATATTGCTTCTTTAACTTAGTCAAACTATTAATAAGTCTAAATCCAAATTATTCGGCGCTAGCGTTATTCTAATCTTAAGAACTTTTAAAGTATATATCAAAGTTCGAGATTTAAATTCGTAAGTTAATATTAAGAGCTGATTGAAGCTAAAGTGAGATATAGATTGACTTTGAAGGTAATCTCGGTTCTCAGTTATAATCTAAAGTTCTTAGATTATTAATAAATCAATTTTTAAATTAATAGTAAGTTAGAAAGCTATTTTAATTCTCAATAAACTTTTATTGAAATTCATTTATAATATCTAGATATTCTAGTTATTTATAAGTTGGTAATAACTTTTTTCATTATTTTATACACTTTATATAATTTAGAATCACTAATATAAAGTTGAGAGTAGTTATAATACTTAAGAGTTAAATAAAAGTAAGTTTTTCTACAAATATTATAAATATTGTAAAAGTGTTAGAAGGTTGAGTGAGGTTTTATATATAAGCTATACTTAGCTTAGCATTGATAAAATTAAGTTATATACTTAAATTCTTAGCACTTAATATATTAAATAGACTTTATTATATTTAGTAATTTCTTAGCTTTAATTGAAATTTTAATAATATAAACTTAGTTTCTAATATATCTCTCAACCTTTTTACTAGTCTTGAAAGAGACTATTATAGATCCAACTTATTTAACTATATAATTAGTTTTTAAAAAAAGTTAATAAGAAGTTCTAATTGATTTGAAGTTGAGAGAGGAATTAAAAGTTTTAATTTCTTTTAAAACTAATTCTATACTTTTAAAGATATTGAAGTTATTTATAGAGATTCTATATAATACTACTTTATATTAAAGTTTATCTTTTTAAATAATCTTAAAATTAATAAGATTTTTTCAAATATCAAGCTTTTCAATTAGAAAATCAATAATATAAGAAAGTGTAATAGTAAGAATTAAGTTCTTCTTATTAGTAATATTAGTAATAATTAAAATAACTAAGCTTTTAATCTCTTTAACCTTGAAAGCCTTATTTATCAAATTGCGAATAAAAAAAGTTAAGAAAAAAGCTAGAATATTGTAAATTAGAATCAATCGATTTTAAAGTTTAAACTTAATCTAAAGTTTAGTTTTAAACTTAATAATTATTTATTTAAAAGCTTCAAAGACTCTAGTAATAGTAATATTAATGAAGGTAGTCTAGATTGGATTTTAAACGATTTTCATTACTTTTAATATTAACTAAGTTTTTAAAATAATAGAGGTTACTAGAAGAGTTACTAAAAGTATAATAAAAGTTTTAATAAAAGCTTTAGCTTTAGTTTAAACTTAAACTTCAACTCGGTAAATTGTATATTCTAGGTTGTTAATTTGAAAAACTAATTAGTTAGTAACTTTTTTAACTTTATTAAATTTAATATAGTTTTGAAATATCTTAATAAAATTAAGAATAAAGCTTTGTTTATTTTAAAAGTTAATAAGAGTGTAAACTTTAATTAAAAGATCTTAGACTTTTAAAATAAATTTATTAACTAAGTTATTAGTTAAAATTATATTTAAAGTTAATTTCGAGTTTTTATTTATTCAATTTACTAAGAATAAGTTAGCTTTTTTAAGAAGATAGAAGGAAATAATACTAAGTCTAATAGTAATATTAAGAGTGAGTTTAATTAAAGAGTTTAAATTTAATATATCTGAAAAGCTAAATATATTAAAATTGAGGTTAAATCGAAAGGTTGTTAAAAGCAACAACAAGATATACTTTATTAGATCTACAAAGTCTTAATAAGTTTTATTAAGTCTTATTTCGAATATTTTTAATAAGTTTTAATACTTTTATTAATATTTTTATATTTTTGAAATTTTAATGAAAATTTGAGAATATAAAGTAAAATCTGTGAAATCGACAATAACAATAATATCTCAATAGCACTAGATTGTATAACAAAGCTGATTACTTTATTGAATTTACTATATTATAATTAACAAGTATATTAAAAGATCAAGTCGACTTAATCTAGTTACTTAATCTCTAAATTACTTATTAATTAAATTAGATTATTAAATTATTATTATTAAGCTTAATACTAGTTTAATACTTAATATTTGAATAGATAATACTTAATATCATCTTAATATTATATAATTAGGTCGGTTTAGCTTAATACTTTCTTTAATATTGTAGATTTAAATTTGAAGTTTTATTAAAATTATTACTTTTAATTATTATTTCTTTATTTAGAGTTAGACTTTTAATATCTCTTTACTATATAAAGTATTGTATATACTTAAATACTATATACACCTAGCTGCTAGCAGATTAGCTGCTAGCCGACCTACTATAGTCTTAAACTTATATAAGTTGTAAAAATAAATAAAAAAAATAAAAAAAATAAAGCTTTAATAAATTTATTAAAAAAACTCGAATTCTTATTTAAATCGATTTAATCTTTTAGTACTCTTATTAATTATAATATAGTGGATTCAATAAAGCAATCAGCTTTATTATACAACTCAGCGCTGTCGAGATATCGTTGTCGCCGCCGATTTTACAGATTTTTTTTTTTTATTTTTTTTATTTATTTTAACAACCTATATAAGTCTAAGACTATAGTAGGTCGACTAGCAGCTAATCCGCTAGCAGCTAGGTATATATAATATATTAAGTATATAAAATACTATATATAATAAAAGGATATTAAGAGTTTAACTCTAGTTAAAAAAATAATAATTATAATAATATTTGAACTTCAAATCCAAACTTATAATATTAAAGAAAATATTAAATTAAATCAACTTAATTATATAATATTAAGATAGTATTAAGTATTAAATATCTTAATATTGTATATTAAGCTAGTATTAAACTTAATAGTAATAATTTGATAATCCAATTTGATTAGTAAGTAATTTAAAAGTTAAGTAATTAAGTTAGATAATATTTCTAAGTATAAATCTTAGTTTTACAGAGAAATTCAAAGGTAGCTTCGATACTAAGCTTAGTATTTAATAAGAGGGGTAAGCTGAGGTAGTATATATTAAGAGAGTTTTTAAGCTTTACTTGTATATTAATAAGTAAGCAACAACTAATAAGAAGATATTTAAAAGTCTCCTTTTTATTATATTTACACTTATTATTACTAGTTAAGCTAAGTTAGTATATATAAGCTTTGAAGTATCTATAGTTTAATTTGAGTTAGTAAAAGGCGCTAGCTGTAGCTCATTTAGTTTTAAGAAAGATTACTAACTTGGATCTAAAAGCTAATTTGTAAGTTGAAGTGAAATTAGTTTCAAAGTCAGTATATTTAAACTTGGATTTAGCTTGGTTCAATATTAATTTCTATTTTTAAATCTTGATTCTCTTAATACTAGCGCCTAAATAGACGAAGTTAGTTATATAAGAGTTTAGTTATTTAAATTAGTTAAATTAAATTAGCCTTCTTTCAAATTAATCGATTAGCTAATACTTAGACTAGCTTATCCTTCTTCGCAGTATACTAATTATATATTGCTTATATCGCTAACATCTTAGACTATAACTCCCTGATTTAGTATAAAGAACAAGTTAGTTATAATAGCTAACTTTGCAATCTTTAAAACCTTGCTTTCTAGAAAATATTAAAAATATTTAAAACTAATTCGACTTTAGTTATAGATATTAAAGCTACGTTTATACCCCCGGATATTAGGCTTGCTAGCGCTGCCTACTAATACACCTTTCGATCACTTAAACTTTTAAGAAGCTATTTAATTTATAAGCTTCTTTGAGAGAGGTATTGAGATTATTATAATAATTATTATAATTACAATAATATTATAAGCTTAGATAATAACTAGTTAGCTTTGCTACAAATTAAGAAGCTTAAATCAAAGTTGAAGTTAAAGCTAACTCAAATCGATCGAATTAAGTAGTCAATATACTTACTAGTTAATATAGCTAGCTTAGAACTAATATAACTATTTAAATTCCCTCTTTAAATTCTAACTACCTCTTATAATATCTAGATTAATTGATTATCAAAAGAGAATAAAATATTAGATTATTAAGATATAATATTAATATAAGTTTATAATCAATACTTCTTTTATACTAATAAGTTTTAATTGTAAACCGAGATTAAAATAAAAGTTAGACTAGCTCTTTTAAATATTAATTAAAAGTTAATTTAAGTATATAAGTAGAATATTAGTTTAAATCAATTAATTTATAATAGTGAATTAGAAAAGATTATTTAAGTTATTAAATTAACTTGTTAACTAATCTAATTAGGCTAAGAATATATAATATATAACGATAATCAAGTTACTTTACTTAGATTTCAATCGTTGAATAATAATTCTAAGTAAAATTAACTAATAAGAATATATAATATTAGTATTTAAATAGTTAATAAAGATATTAATATCAATTTAGTTTAAGTTTCAAGTTATTATAATATCGATAATAATAAAATAGTGGATAAGTTAATTAAAGTAAATACTAATAAAGAACTAGACTTTTATATAACTAACTTCGCTTACTTAGATACTAGTATTAAAAGAATTAAAATTTAAAAATAAGATTTAGTATTGAATTAAACTAAATCTAAACTTAAATATATTAATTTCAAAACTAATTATACTTTAATTTACAAATTAGCTTTTAGATTTAAGTTAGTAATTTTTTTTAAAATTAAATAAATTATAGTTAACACCTTTTATTAGTTTAAATTAGATTATAATTATCTCAAAGTTTATATATATCGCCTTAATTTAATTAATAATAATAAATATAAATATAGTAAAAAGAAGACTTTTAAATACTTTCTTATTAACTATTATCTACTTATTAATATTTATATTAAACTTAAAAACTCTTTTAATATATACTATCTTAACTTATTTCTTTTATTAAATATTAAGCTTAGTATCAAAGCTACTTTCAAATTCTTATATAAAACTAAAATCTACACTTAGAAATATTATTTAATTTAATTATTTAACTTAGTTATTTAACTTTTAAACTACTTACTAATCAAATTAGAATTATTAAATTATTATTATTAATATTTAATATCGGTTTAATATTCGATATTTAAATAGATAATATTTAATATCATTTTAATATTATATAATTAAGCTAGTTTAGCTTAATACTTTTCTTAATATTATAATTTTAGATTCGAAGTTTAGAAGTTATTTTTATTATTTTATTATTATTTTTTTATTTAAAATTAAACTTTTAATATCTCTTTACTATATATAGTATTATATATACTTAAAACTTATATATACTTAGCTGTTAGCAAGTTAGCTACTAGTCAACTTATTATAGTTTTAAACTTATATAAGTTGTAAAAATAATTAAAAAAAAAAAAAAAAAAAGTTCAATTCTTTACTAATATTTATTTTAATTAGCTTATCCGCTATTTTATTTCTATTAATATTATAATAGCTGGGAATCTAAGCTAATTTGATATTAGTATCTTTATTAACTATTTAAATATTAATATTATATATTCTTATTAATTACTTTTAATTTAAATTATTATTTAATAATTAGAGTTTAAATAAAGTAATTTGATTATTATTATAAATAGTATATTCTTAGTTTAGCCAAGCTAGTTAACTAGTTAATTTGATAACTTGAATAATCTTTTCTAATTCGCTATTATAGATTAATTGATTTAGATCGATATTCTACTTATATATTTAAATTAACTCTTGATTAGTATTTAAAAGAGTTAGTCTAACTTTTATTTTAATCTTAGTTTATAATTAGAATTTATTAGTATAGAAAGAGTATTAATTATAAACTTATATTAATATTAAATCTTAATAATTTAATACTTTATCTTCTTTAGATAAGTAATTAATCTAAATATTAAAGAGTGTAATTAAAATCTAAAGAGGAAATTTAAATAGTTATATTAGTTTCAAACTAATTATATTGATTAGCAAGTATATTAACTACTTAATTTAATCGATTTGAGTTAGTTTTAATTTCGGCTTTGATTTAAGCTTTTTAATCTATAATAAAATTAACTAGTTACTATTTAAACTTATAATATTATAATAGTTATTATAATAATTATCTCGATAATTCTTTTAAAAAAGCTTATAAATTAGATAACTTCTTAAAAGTTTAAAAAATCAAAAAGTATATTAGTAGATTATAACATTTAAGTAAATATTAAAGTAGATTAATATAGCTTTGATATTTATAATTAAAATAAGATTAATTTTAAATACTTTTAATATCTTCTAAAAAACAAGATTTTAAAAATTATAAAGTTAACTATTAAAACTAACTTATTTTTTATATTAAATTAGAGAGCTGTAATTTGAGATGCTAGCAATATAAGCGATATATAGCTAATATACAATAAAGAGAGATAAATTAGTTTAAATATTAGCTAGTCGATTAATTCGAAGGAAGACTAATTTAATTTAACTAATTCAGATTAAAATGTAATTCTTATATTTTAATATATTATCGAATTAAATCTCTAACCACCTTATTAGCTTAGAAAAGTATATAACTTGTTAATCTAATAATTTAATTGAATTAGTCGTTAATTATCTAGAAAAGAAATAGATTAGCTTAGTTTTTTCAAAATTAAACTTAATACTATTTATTATTTTAAAAGTGTATAACTTATTAATCTTTCTTTTCAAAGTCTTATAATTCTTCTTTAAATTAGTAAAGCTAGTAGTTAGTATAATATTATTTATATAACTTTAAATTAAATAGTTAATAATCGAGAAAAAATTTCTAATATAAATTAAGAATAAAATTAGACTAATCAAGCTATTTTAAAGAATTTTAATATTGATAAGTTTAAAAAGTTTAATTTGATTATTAAAAGCTAATCTTAGTTATCTAGCTTCTAAAAAGTAGTTAATTCAAATTATAAGATTAAATAGAAATTTTAACTTTTTTAAAATAGCGAGTAATTAGTTCTTAAATATATAATTGAAAGCTTCTTTGATATTAAGAAATAAAACTAATATCTTAAACTTATTTATATAATTTCCTTTAATTTTATTTATTAACAATAATATTATATCGATTATAGATTTTTTCAATCTACTTCTAATTTAAAAGTTATATAATAAGATATTAGTCTTAGTTAAATAGTTTAATTTCTTTATTAATATCCTCTTACTAACTTTTCCAAAGTAGTTTAATAATAATATCACTTTATAAGTTTTTGAAACTAAATAATTAAGCTTTTTTAATTTTTTAAAAATAGTTTTTATTATTTAATATTAGTAGGTCGAATAATAGCTGAAATTGATAAGAAAGTTAAAGACTTTATAAAATAAGTTTGAAATAGCTTAATAAGCTTTATTGATAATTTCCTAATTAATTCTATCTAGCCTCGAAGTTTTTCTTTTAATTTTCATTGAATAAACTCTTTCTAGCTTACTAGCAACTAGTTTCGATTAAGTATCGACTTTATAAATATCCTAAGTAGAGCTAGTTAAAATTGAAGGTTTTAAAAACAAAGTAGCTTTTAAAATAACTACTTTTTTATCGAAAGTTAATTAATTTAAAATTGAAGGGAGGTTTCAACTTAAGTAACTTTTAATATAATTAAAAGCTTTGAAAATTAACTTCGAGTTTTTAATCTTTAAGAAAGTATTTTAATAACTTTGTTTAATATATTTAATAGTTAAGAAATATAAGTTTCTAATTAAATTGTAACTTTGACTTTAACTTCTTTACTTTCTTAATATTACTTTATATAGCTTCTTTAACTTAGAAGTCTATTATAACTTAGCTTTTAGCTTAAGTTTTATTCTCGAAATCGTACTAACTGCTACTAACTTGATTAGTTATATTAATTTAAAAGAGATATTCTTAAAATATATTATATTCGATATTTCAAAGTTTAAATTAATTCTTGTAACTTTTAAAAAGTTTTAATTGAGAATTAAACTCTTTTTAATTAAATTTACTAGTTTATCTTTAAATAAATCTTAATTAGCTTTTTTAGTATTAAAGAATTAAAAAGGATTTAAATAGTTTTAAGTATTTAAATTCTTAATTATAAAGAAAATAAATAAGTAATCTAAATTTAAATTATTAAGTATTTACTAGTTATTAATACACTTTATTACTTTTAAAGTAATAAATATTAGATCTAAGATTAAAAAGCTAATATCTTAAAAGAAGGTTTTAGCTTTAACTTTATTTAAAAGTTCAAAGTTATTATTTTTAATCTAATTAACTAATTAGGTTTTAGCTTAAGTATTAATTGTTAAAAGATCTTATTAAAAGTAATAAGTATTGAAATCTTTTAAAATAAACGAATTAGTTAAGATAACTTTTAGAAATAAGTTTCTTTTAACTATTTTAAACTTCTTGCTTTCTTACTAATTAGTTTTATTATAAATATTAATTATTTCAAGTATATTAGTTCTCTAACTAAGTTAAACTATTAATAAGTTCGAATTCAAATTATTTAATATTAATATTACTTCAATTTTAAAAACTTTTAAAATATATATTAAAGTTCAAAGCTTGAATTCGCAGATTAGTATTAAGAGCTAGTTGAAGCTGAGGTAGAATATAAACTGACTTTGAAAGTAATTCCAATTTTTTTTTTTTTTTTTTTTTTTTTAATTATTTTTATAATCTATATAAGTCTAAGACTATAGTAAGTTAGTTAGTAGCTAACTTGTTAATAACTAGGTATATATAAGTTTTAAGTATATATAATACTATATATAGTAAAGAGATATTAAAAGTCTAGCTCTAAATAAAAAAATAATAATAAAATAATAGAAATAGCTTTTAAACTTCGAATTTAAAATTATAATATTAAAGAAAATATTAAGCTAAACTAACTTAATTATATAATATTAAGATGATATTAAGTATTATTTATTTAAATATCAAATATTAAGCTGATATTAAATATTAATAATAATAATTTGATAATTCCAATTTAATTAGTAAGTAGTTTAAAAATCAAATAACTAAGTTAAATAACTAAATCAAATAATATTTCTAAATATAGATTTTAGTTTTATATAGAAATTCGAAAGTAGCTTTGATACTAAACTTAATATCTAATAAGAGAGGTAGGCTAAAGTAATATATATTAAAAGAGTTTTTAAGTTTAATATAAATATTAGCAAGTAAGTAGTAGTTAATAAAAAGGTATTTAAAGATCTTCTTTTTACTATATTTATATTTATTATTACTAATTAAGTTAAAGTAATATATATAAGCTTTAAGATAGTTATAGTCTAATTTAAACTAATAAAAAGTGTTAATTATAATTTACTTAGTTTTAAAGAGGATTATTAACTTAGATCTAAAAGCTAATTTATAAGTTAAAGTATAATTAGTTTTAAAGTTAATATATTTAAGTTTAGATTTAACTTAGTTTAATATTAAATTCTATTTTTAAATCTTGATTCTTTTAATACTAGTATCTAAGTAGACGAAGCTAGTTATATAAGAATCTAGCTTTTTACTAATACTTACTTTAATTAATTTATCTACTATTTTATTATTATCAACGTTGTAGTAATTTAGAATTTAAATTAAATTGATATTAACACTTTTATTAATTATTTAAATACTAATATTATATATCCTTATTAGTTAATCTTACTTAAAGTTATTATTTAATAATTAAAATCTAAATAAAATAATTTGATTATTATTATATATTATATATTCTTAGTTTAGCTAAGCTAGTTAATAAGTTAATTTGATAATCTAAGTAATCCTTTCTAATTTATTATTATAAACTAATTAATTTAAACTAATATTTTACTTATATATTCGAATTAGTTTTTAATTAGTATTTAAAAGAGTTAATTCGACTTCTATTCTAATCTCAGTTTATAATTAAAATTTATTAATATAAAAGAAGTATTAATTATAAACTTATATTAATATTATATTTTAGTAATCTAATATTTTATCCTCTTTTAATAATCGACTAATTTAGATATTATAGAAAGTAGTTAAAATCTAAAAAGGAAATTTAAATAATTATATTGATTCTAAACTAATTATATTAATTAGTAAGTATATTAACTACTTAATTTGATCGATTTAAGTTAACTTTAACTTCGACTTTGATTTAAACTTTTTAATTTATAATAAAGTTAACTAATTACTATTTAAGCTTATAATATCATTGTAGTTATAATAACTATTATAATAATTTTAATATCTCTTTTAAAAAAGCTTATAAATTAAATAACTTCTTAAAAGTTTAAGTAATTAAAAAGTATATTAGTAAGTAGTATTAGTAAGTTTAATATCTAAAAGTATAAATATAGCTTCGATATTTATAATTAAAACTAAACTAGTTTTAAATACTTCTAATATTTTCTAAAAAGTAAAGTTTTAAAGATTGTAAAGTTAATTATTAAAACTAATTTATTCTTTATATTAAATCGAGAAACTGTAATCTGAAATACTAACAATATAAACAATATATAGCTAGTATATTATAAAGAAGAATAAGCTGATTTGAATATTAACTAATTAACTAATTCGAAGGAAAGCTAATTTAACTTAATTAATTTGAATCAAGATATAATTTTTATATTTTAATATATTATTAAATCAAATTCTTAGTTACTTTATTAGCTTAGAAGAATATATAATTTATTAATTTAGTAATTTAATCGAATTAGTTATTAAACTTCTAAAAAAATAAATTAGCTTAGTTTTTCTTAAGTTAAATTTAATACTATTTATTATTTTAAAAGTATATAACTTATTAACTTCTCTTTCTAAAGTCTTATAATTCTTTTTAATACTAATCGAGTTAGTAACTAACACGATATTATCTATATAATTTTAAATTAAATAGCTAATAGTTGAGAAGAGATTTCTAATATAAATTAAGAATAAAATCAAGCTAATTAAACTACTTTAAGAAATTCTAATATTAATAAGTTTGAAAGACTTAATTTAATTATTAAAAGCTAATCTTAGTTATCTAGCTTTTAAAAAGTAACTAATTTAAATTATAAGATTAAATAGAAATTTTAACTCTTTTAAAATAGCAAGTAGTTAGTTTTTAAATATATAATCGAAAACCTCTTTGATATTAAGAAATAAAATTGATATCTTCAATTTATTTATATAATCTCCTTCGATTTTATTTATTAGTAATAATATTATATTAACTATAGACTTTTTCAATTTACTTTCAATCTAAGAATTATATAATAAAGTGTTAGTCTTAGCTAAATAACCTAATCGCTTTATTAATATCCTTTTATTAACTTTCTTAAAATAGTTAAATAATAATATCACTTTATAAACTTTCGAGATTAAATAATCAAGCTTTTTTAGTTTCTTGAAAATAGCTTTTATTATTTAATACTAATAGGTTAGATAGTAGCTGAAATTGATAAGAAGGCTATAAACTTTATAAAAGAAGTTAAAAATAATTTAATAAACTTTAATAATAATTTCCTAATTAATTCCATCTAATTTCGGAGTTTTTCCTTTAATTTTTATTGAATAAGCTTTTTCTAGCTTGCTAGCAGCTAGCTTAGATTAAGTATCGACTTTATAAAAATTCTAAGTAGAATTAGTTAAGATTAAGAGCTTTAAGAACAAAGTAGCTTTTAAGATAATTACTTTTTTATTAAAAGTTAATTAGTTTAAAATCGAAAGTAATTATTAACTTAAATAGCTTTTAATATAGTTGAAAGCTTTGAAAATTAACTTCAAGTTTTTAATCTCTAAGAAAGTATTCTAGTAGCTTTGTTTAATATATTTAATAGTTAAGAAGTAAAGGTTTTTAATTAAATTGTAATTTTAACTTTAACTTCTTTACTTTTTTAATATAGTTTTATATAGCTTCTTTAATTTGAAGGTCTATTATAGCTTAGCTTATAGTTTAAGCTTTATTCTTAAAATCGTATTAATTGTTATTAGCTTGATTAATTGTGTTAGTTTAAAAGAGATATTTTTAAAATATATTATATTTAATACTTCGAAGTTTAATCTAGTTCTCTTAATTTTTAAAAAGTTCTAGTTAAGAACTAGACTCTTCTTAATTAAATTAACTAGCTTGTTTTTAAACAAGTCTTAATTAGTTTTCTTAGTATTAAAGAACTAAAGAGAATTTAAGTAGTTTTGAAAATTTAAATTCTTAATTATAAAGAAGATAAGTAAATAATCTAAGTTTAAATTATCGAGTATTTGCTAGTTATTTATATACCTCGCTACTTTTAAAGTAGCAAGTATTAAATTCAAGATTAAAAAGCTAAAATCTTGAAAGAAGGTTTTAACCTCAACTTTATTTAAAAGTTCAAAGTTATTATCTTCAATCTAATTAATTAATCAGATTCCAACTTAAGTATTAACTATTAAAAAGTTCTATTAAGAGTAATAAACATTGAAATCTTTTAAAATAAATAAATTAATTAAGATAGCTTTTAAAAATAAACTTCTTTTATTTATTTTAAACTTCTTACTTTCTTACTAATTAGTTTTATTATAGATATTAATTATCTTAAATATATTAGTTTCTTAACTAAGTCAAACTATTAATAAGTTCGAATTTAAATTATCTGGCGCTAGCGTCACTTCAATCTCAAGAACTTTTAAAATATATATTAAGGTTTAAGACTTAAATTCGCAAGTTAGTATTAAAAGTTAGTTGAAGTTAAGGTAGAATATAGACTAACTTTGAAAGTAGTTTTAATCCTCAATTATAATCCAAAGCTCTTAGATTATTAATAAGTTAATTTTTAACTTAATAGTAAGATTGAAAGTTACTTTAGTCTTTAATAAACTTTTATTAAAATTCATTTATAATACTTAGATATCCTAGTTATTTATAAGCTAATATTAACTTTTTTTATCATCTTATATATCTTACACGATTTTGAGTTGCTAGTATAAAGTTAAAAGCAGTTATAATATTTTAAAGCTAAGTGAAAATAAACTTTTTTATAAATATTAAAATTTTATAAAAGTGTTAAAAGGTTAAGTAAAACTTTATATATAAGTTATACTTAGTTTAGTATCGACAAAATTAGATTATATACTCGAAACTCTAATATTTAATATATTAAGTTGACTTTATTATACTTAATAATTTCTTAACTTTGATTGATATTCTTATAATATAAATCTAGTTTTTTATATACTTCTCGACTTCTTTACTAGTTTTAAAAGAGATTACTACTAATTTAACTCGCTTAGTTATATAATTAGTTTCTAAAGAAAGTTAATAAGAAGTTCTAATTAGTTTAAAATTAAAAGAAAAATTAAAAGTCTTTATTTCTTTTAAAACTAGTCTTATATTTTCAAAGATATTAAAGTTGTTTATAGAGATTTTATATAATACTATCTTATATCAAAGTTCGTTTTTTTAGATAGTTTTAAAATTAATAAGATTTTTCTAAATATTAAGCTTCTTAATTAAGAAATCAATAGTAAAAGAAAGTATAATAGTTAATATTAAATTCTTTTTATTTATAATATTAATAATAACTAAGATTATTAAGCTTTTAACTCTTTTAGTTTTAAAAGCTTTATTTATTAAATTGCAAATAAGAAGAGTTGAAAAGAAAGTTAGAATATTATAAATTAAGATTAATCGATTCTAAAGTTTAAACTTTATTTAAAGTTTAATTTTAAGTTTGACAATCTTTCATTTAAAAGTCTTAGAAGCTTTAATAATAATAATATTAACGAAGGTAGTTTAAATTGAATTTTAAGTGATTTTTATTACTTTTAATATTAACTTAGTTATTAAGATAATGAAGATTACTAAGAGAGTTATAAAAAGTATAATAGAAGTTTTAGTAGAAGTTTTAATAGAAACTTTAGCTTTAATTTAAACTTCGATTTATTAAATTATATATTCTAAGTTGTTGATTTAAAAGACTAGTTAGTTAATAACTTTTTTAACTTTACTAAATTTAATATAATTTTAAAATATCTTAATTAAGTTGAGAATTAAACCTTGTTTATTTTAAAAATCAATTAAAATATATATTTTAACTAATAAGTTTTAAACTTTTAAAATAAACTTATTAGCTAGATTATTAGTAAAAACTTAGTAAGAATTAGATTTCAAGATTTTATTAATCTAGTTTGAAGTAAAAGAGTTATTTTATTTAAAAAAGTAAAGTAAGATTTTACTAAAGCTAGTAGTTATATTAAAAGTAAATTTTATAAAAGAGTTTAAACTTAAAATATTAGAAAAGTTAAATAAATCAATATTAAAATGAAATCGAAGAGTTATTAAAAGTAATAGTAAAATAGTAATATCTATAATAGTATTTATAATAAAAGAATTAAATCTAATAATTATAGTTGTTAAAAAGATAGTTAAAAAGAAGTTAATTTAAATAATATTCTAATTATTAGTTAAAGTTAAAAGTAAAGTCAATTAGTTGAAAAGTACTAAAAAGGCTATTTTGAAAGTTGATAATAATATTCTATTTAATATAATATAATAAAGCTTAAACAAATATTTTTAATCTTTAAATACACTTTTAAAGTTTAATCCTTTTAATTATTTACAATTAAGTAAGTTATATTTAATATTATTATCTTAATATTATTAGTTTAAACAGTTAAAAGTAAAGATCTAGAAGTATTAAAAGTGGTAATAATAGTAGTAATAATAGTATCTTAAGTATTAAAAGAGGTATTAAAATATAAATAGACTTATTTGATTTATAAATATATATTGAAGCTAGCTATATTTTTTGTTTAATGATTTTTATTAATATTTATTACTTTTTCAATATTTTTATATTTTTATAAGGTTTTTAATGAAAAATTCGAAATATAAAGTAAAAATCTGTAAAATTGGCGATAACAACGATATTTTAATAACGCTAAATTATATAATAAAGCCGATTACTTTATTAAATCTATTATACTATAATTGATAAGAGTATTAAAAGATTAAGTCGATTTAAATAAGAATTCGAGTTTTTTTATCTATTATACTATAAAGTAGTTCCGATTCTTAATTATAATCTAAAGTTTTTAAATTATTAATAAATTAATTTTTAAGTTGATAATTAATTGAAAAGTCACTTTAGTTTCTAATAAACTTTTATTAAAATTCATTTATAATATCTAGATATCCTAGCTATTTATAAGCTAATATTAACTCTCTTTATTACTTTATACACTTTATACGATTTTAAGTTACTAGTATAAAGTTGAGAGTAGTTATAATACTTTAAAGTTAAGTAAGTATAAGTTTTCTTACAAGTGTTGTAAATATTATAGAAATGTTAAGAGGTTGAATAAGGCTTTATATATAAGTTACACTTAGTTTAATATTAGTAAAATTAAATTATATACTCGAATCTTTAATATTTAATATACTAAATTAACTTTATTATACTTAGTAATTTCTTAACTTTGATTAATATTCTTATAATATAAACTCGATTCTTTATATACTTTTTAATCTCCTTATTAGTTTTAAAAGAGACTACTATTAATCCGACTTACTTAACTATATAATTAGCTTCTAAGAAGAGTTAATAAAAAGTTTCAATTAGTTTAAAGTTGAAGAAGAAATTAAAAGTTTTTATTTCTTTTAAGATTAGTTCTATACTTTCAAAAGTATTGAAATTATTTATAAGGATCTTATATAATACTACTTTATATTAAGATTTATCCTTTTAAATAATTTTAAAGTTAATAAGATTTTTTTAAATATCGAGCTTCTTAATTAAGAAATTAGTAGTATAAAGAGATATAGTAATTAATATTAAATTCTTCTTATTAGTAATACTAATAATAATTAAGATAATTAGACTTTTAACTTCTTTAATCTTAAAAGCTTTATTTATTAAGTTGCGAATAAAGAGAGTTGAAAAGAGAGTTAAAATATTATAAATTAAAATTAATTAATTTTATAATTTAGATTTAACTTATAACTTTGCTTTAAACTTAATAGTCTTTTATTTAGAGGCTTTAAAAGCCTTGATAATAGCGATGTTAGCGAAGATAGCTTGAGTCGAATTTTAAATAATTTTAGTAATTTTTAATAATTGAATTACTAAGATAGTAAAAGTTACTAAATAGGTTATCAAGAGAGTTATTTAAAGTATAGTCTTTATAGTTTTAAATTGAGAGGACTTGAAAGAAACTTAAATTTCAACTTAGTAAATTACGTATTCTAAGTTATTAATTTAAAAAGCTAATTAATTAGTAATCTTTTTAACTTTATTGAATTCGATATAATTACGAAATATTTTAATAAGATTAAAAATAAAACTTTATTTATTTTAAAAGTTAATAAGAGTATATACTTTAATTAATAAGTTTTAAACTTTTAAAATAAGTTTATTAATTAGATTATTAATAAAGATTAAATTAAAAGTGAGTTTCAAATTTTTATTAATTTAGTCTATTAAAAATAAGTTAACTTTTTTAAGAAGGTAAAGAGAAATAGTATTAGAATTAATAATATTATTAAAAGTAAATCTTGTAAGAAAGTCTAAGTTTAAAGTATTAAAAAGGCTAGATAAGTTAATATTAAAATAAAATCGAAGAGTTACTAAAAGTAATAGCAAGGTAGTAATATCTATAATATTATTTATAATAGAAAGGCTAGATTTAATAGTTATAATTATTAAGAAGGTAATTAAAAAGAAGTTAATTTAAATAATATTCTAATTATTAGTTAAAATTGAAAAAGTAACTATTTTAAATATCTTTGATATTGAAGTCGATATCTTATTCTTTAAAAGATATATTGATATTAAGAAAGTTTTTACAAACTTTTAAATAACCTTTTTATCGATTTTTAAAATTCAATTCTTTAATATTATCTTAATATTATCTTAAATCCGCGATTTGTATTTAATATTATCTTAATATCAAACTATTTAGAAGTGTTGGAAATGGTGGCGACAATAATATTTTAAGAAAGAGAAGTTGTTTTTTTTTTTTTTTTTTTTATTTTAATAACTTATATAAGTTTGAAATTATAATAAGTTAGCTAGTAGCTATTCTATTAGCAACTAGGTATATATAGTATTTTAGATATATATAATATTATATATAATAAAGAGATATTAAAAGTCTAACCTTAATTAAGAAAATAATAATAAAATAATAATAATAATATCTTAAATTCAAACTTCAATCTACGATATTAAAGAAAGTATTAAATCAAACTAGCCTAATTATATAATATTAAGATAGTATTAAATATTAAATATTTAAATATTATATATTAAGTTAGTATTAAGTTTAGTAATAATAATTTAATAATCTAATTTAATTAATAAGTAATTTAGAAGTTAGATAATTAAGTTAAATAATATTTCTAAATATAAATTTCAATCTTATATAGAAATTCGAGAGTAGCTTTGATATTAAACTTAGTATCTAATAAAAGAAGTAGATTAAGATAATATATATTAAGAGAGTTTTTAAACTTAATATAAGTATTAATAAGTAGTTAATAGTTAATAAAAAAATATTCAAAAATCTTCTTTTTACTATATTTATATTTATTATTATTAATTAGATTAAGTTAATATATATAAACTTTGATGTAATTATAACTTAACTTTAATTGATAAAAGGCGCTAACTATAACTCGCTTAATTTTAAAAGAGATTGCTAATTTAAATCTAAAAGCTAATTTATAAATTTAAATATAATTAATTTTAAAGTTAATATATTTAAGTTTAACTTTAATTTAGTTTAGTACTAATTTCTATTTCTAAGTTTTAATTTTCTTAATACTAGTGTTTAAATAAATGAAGTTAGTTATATAAAAGTTTAGCTCTTTATTAGTATTTATTTTAATTAACTTATTTACTATTTTATTTTTATTAATATTATAATAGTTAAGAATCTAAGTTAGTTTAATATTAATATTTTTATTAACTATTATAATATTAATATTATATATCTTTATTAGTTGCTTTTAGTTTAAATTATTATTTAATAATTAGAGTTTAAGTAAAATAATCTAATTATTATTATATATTATATATTCTTAATCTAGCTAAGTTAGTTAACTAACTAATTTAACTACTTAAGTAATTCCCTTCAATTTACTATTATAGACTAGTTGATTTAAACTAATATTCTACTTATATATTTAAATTAGCTTTTGATTAATATCTAAGAAAGCTAGTTTAACTTCTATTTTAGTTTTAGTTTATAGTTAAAACTTATTAATATAAAAGAAGTATTAATTATTAGCTTATATTAATACTAAGTTCTAGTAATCTAATATCTTATCTTCTTTTAATAAGCGACTAATCTGGATATTATAAAAGGTAACTAAAATCTAAAGAGGGAATTTAAATAACTATATTAGTTTTAAACTAACTATATTAACTAATAAATATATTGAATATTTAATTTAATTGATTTAAATAAGCTTTAGTTTTAGCTTTGACTTAAACTTCTTAATTTATAATAAAGTTAGTTAGTCACTATCTAAGCTTATAATATTATTATAATTATAATAATTATTATAATTATAATAACCTTCTCAAAAAAGCTTATAAATTAAATAGTTTTTTAAAAGTTTAAGTAATTAAAAAGTGTATTAGCAGACAGCGCTAACAAGTCTAATATTTAGAAGTACTAATATAATTTCGATATTTATAATTAAAATAAAACTAGTTTTAAATACTTTTAATATTTTTTAAAAAGTAAAATTTTAAAAACTTTGAAATTGACTTTTAAAATTAACTTATCTTTTATATTAAATCGAGGAGTTGTAGTCTAAGATACTAGTAATATAAATAATATATAGTTAATATATAATGAAGAGAGATAAGCTAGTTTAAATATTAATTAAGTAACTAATTCGAAGAAAGACTAATTTAATTTAACTAATCTAGATTAAAATATAATTCTTATATTTTAACGTATTATCAAATTAAATTCCTAACTACCTTACTAACTTAGAAGAGTGTATAACTTCCTAATTCAGTAGTTTAACTAAATTAGTTATTGATTATTTAGAAAAGAAATAAATTAGTTTAGTTTTTTCAAAGTTAAACTTGATATTATTCGTTATTCTAAGAGTATATAGTTTATTAGCCTTTTTTTTTAAAGTCTTATAATTCTTTTTAATATTAGTTAAGCTAGCTGTTAATATAATATTATCTATATAACTTCAGATTAAATAGTTAATAGTCGAGAAGAGATTCTTAATATAAATTAAAAATAAAATCGAACTAATTAAATTATTTTAAGGAATTTCAATGTTAATAAATTTAAAAAGCTTAATTTGATTATCAAAAGCTAGTTTCAGTTGTTTAGCTTTTAGAAAGTAGCTAACTTAAATTATAAAACTAAGTAGAAGTTTTAACTCTTTTAAAATAGTAAGTAGCTAGTTCTTGAATATATAATTGAAAGCTTTTTTAATATTAAGAAATAAAATTGAAGTTTTAAACTTATTTATATAATCTCCCTTAATTTTATTTACTAATAATAATATTATATTAACTATAAACTTTTTCAACCTACTTTCAATTTAAGAGTTATATAATAAAGTATTAGTTTTAATTAAATAGTTTAAACACTTTATTAATATCCTCTTATTAATTTTCTTAAAATAGTTAAATAATAATATTACTTTATAAACTTTTAAGATTAAGTAATTAAGTTTTTTTAGCTTTTTAAGAATAGTTTCTATTACTTAGTACTAGCAAGTTAAGTAGTAGCTGAAATTGATTAGTAAGCTAAAGACCTTATAGAATAAGTTAGAAATAATTTAATAAGCTTTAGTAATAATTTCCTAGTTAATTCTATTCGACTCTAGAGTTTTTTCTTTGATTTTTATTAAATAAATTTTTTCTAACTTACTAATAGCTAGCTTAGGCTAATTATTAACTTTATAAATATTTCAAGTAAGACTAGTCGAAATTGAAGGTTTTGAGAATAAAGTAGCTTTTAAAATAACTACTTTTTTATCGAAAGTTGATTAGTTTAAAATTAAGAGAAGATTTCAACTTAAGTAGCTTTTAATATAGTTAAAAGCTTTGAAAATTGATTTCAAGTTTTTAATCTTTAAGAAAGTATTCTAATAACTCTATTTAATATACTTAATAGCTGAAAAGTAAAGGTTTTTAACTAAGTTATAACTTTGATTTTAATTTTTACTTCTTTATATTCTTAATATTGATTTTCATAATTCTTTTAACTTAGAGATTTATTAAAGTTTAGCTTTTAACTTAGACTTTATTCTCGAAATCGTATTAACTATTACTAGCTTGATTAGTTGTATTAACTCGAAAGAGATATTTTTAAAGTAAATTATACTTAATATTTCAAAGTTTAATTTAATTCTTGTAACTTTTAAAAAGTTTTAATTAAGAACTAAGCTCTTTTTAGCTAAATTAACTAGTTTATCTTTAAATAAGTCTTAATTAGCCTTCTTAGTATTAAAGAACTAAAATGAATTTAAATAGTTTTAAAAACTTAAATTCTTAATTATAAAGAAGATTAATTGATAATCTGAATTTAAATTATCTAGTACTTGCTAGTTATCTATATACCTCGCTACCTTTAAAGTAGTAAGTATTAGATCTAAGACTGATAAGTTAAAGCTTTGAAAAAAAGTTTTAACTTCAATTTTATTTAAAAGTTCAAAGTTATTATCTTTAATCTAATTGATTAATCAGGTTCTAGCTTAAATATTAAATGCTAAGAGGTTCTATTAAAAGTAATAAGCGTTGAAATCGCTTAAAATAAACAAATTAGTTAAGATAGTTTTTAAAAATAAACTTCTTTCAATTATTTTAACTTCACTTTCTTTTTAGTTAATCTTGTTATAAATATTGACTATTTCAAATATATTGATTCTCTAACTTAGTTAGATTATTAATAAGTTTGAATCCAAATTATCCAATATTAGCGTTACTCTAATCTCGAGAACTTTTGAAATATATATTAAAGTTCAAGGTTTAAATTCGCAAGTTAGTGTTAGAAGTTGGTTGAAGCTAGAGTAAGTTATAAACTAACTTTGAAGATAGTTTCGATTCTCAACTATAATCTAAAGCTTTTGGATTATTAATAAGTTAATTTTTAACTTAATAATAAAATTGAGAGCTACTTTAATCTTTAATAAACTTTTGTTAAAATTTATTTATAATACTTAGATATCTTAGTTATTTATAAGCTAATATTAACTCTCTTCATTACTTTATATACCTCACACGATTTTGAGTTGCTAATATAAGACTAGAAGCAATTATAGTATTTTAAAACTAAATAAAAGTAAGTTTTCTTATAAATACTATAGATATTGTAAAAGTATTAAAAGGTTGAGTAAAGCTTTATATATAAACTATATTTAACTTAATATTAGTAATATTAAGTTATATATTTAAATCCTTAATACTTTATATATTATATTAACTTTATTATACTTAGTAGCTTTTTAGTTTTAATTAAAATTTCAATAATATAAACTTGGTTTCTTATATACTTTTCAACTTCCTTACTAGTTTTAAAAGAGACTACTATTGATCCTACTTATTTAGTTATATAATTAACTTTCAAGAAGAGTTAATAAGAAGTTCTAATTAATTAGAAGTTAAAAGAAAAGTTAAAAGTTTTTATCTTTTTCAAAACTAGTTTTATATTTTCAAAAGTATTAAAGTCGCTTGTAAAGATTTTATATAATACTACTTTATATTAAAGTTTATCCTTTTAAATAATTTTAAAATTTATAAGATTTTTTTAAATATCAAGTTTCTTAATTAGAAAATTAGTAGTATAAAAGGATATAGTAGTTAAAACTAAGTTCTTCTTATTAGTAATATTAGTAATAACTAAGATTACTAAGCTTTTAACCTTTTTAACCTCGAAAGCCTTATTTATTGAATTGTGAATAAAAAGAGTTAAAAAGAGGATTAGAGTATTACAAATCAAAATAAGTCGATTTTATAATTTAAACTTAGCTTGTAACTTAGTTTTAAATTTAACAATCGTCTATTTAGAAGCCTTAGAGGTTTTAATAATAGCGATATTAGCGAAAGTAGTTTGAGCTAGATTTTAAACGATTTTAATGATTTTTAGCAAGTGAGTTATTAAAACAATAAAGTTTATTAAGCGAGTTATTAGAAAGGTTATTAAAAGTATAATAAGAGTTTTAATAAAAGCTTTAACCTTAGTTTGAGCTTCAATTCATCAAGTTGTATATTTCAAATTATTGATTTAGAAGGCTAGTTAGTTTATAACTTTTTTAATTTTATCGAATTTAGTATAGTTGCAGAATATTTTAATTAAGTTTAAAATTAAGCTTTGTTTATTTTAGAAATTAGTTAAAATATATATTTTAATTAATAAATCTTAAGCTTTTAAGATAAACTTATTAACTAAATTATTAATAGGAATTTAATAAAGGTTAGACTTCGAGATTTTATTAGTCTAGTTCGAAGTAAAAGAGTTATTTTATTTAAAAAAGTAAAGTGAAATTCTATTAAAGCTAGTAGCTATATTAGAGGTAAGTTTTATAAAAAGGTTTAAATTTAAAATATTAGAAAAGCTAGATAAATCAATATTAAAGTAGAATCGCTAGGTTATTAGAAATGATAACAATAATATAATATCTATAATAGTATTTATAATATTTAGTATAATTAAAGAGTTAGATTATCAAGAAATTAAAAAAGCTTGATTATTTAATTCCTAAAGCTTATAAAGTAATATCGCTATTAAACTGCTTTGAAAAGGTTAGTGAGAGGATATTAACGAAGAGATTAAACTATTTAGCTAAAACTAGTACTTTGCTATATAACTTTTAAATTGGAAGTAAGTTGAAAAAGTCTACAGTTAATACAATATTATTACTAGCGAATAAAATCGAGGAAAATTATATAAATAAGTTTAAAACTTTAGTTTTATTTCTTAATATCAAAAAGGCTTTTAATTATATATCTAAAAACCGATTACTTATAGTTTTAAAAGAGTTAAAACTTCTATTTAATTTTATAATTTAGGTTAACTACTTCTTAGAAGCTAGATAATTGAAACTAGCTTTCAACAATCAAATTAAATCTTTTAAACTTATTAATATTAGAATTCCTCAAAGTAGCCTAATTAGTCCGATTTTATTCTTGATTTATATTAGAAATCTCTTTCCAACTATTAGCTGCTCGATTTGAAATTATATAGATAATATCGTGTTAGCAATTAACTTAACTAGTATCAAGAAGAACTATAAAACTTTAAAAAGAGAGACTAATAAGCTATATACTCTTAGAATAGCAAATAGTATTGAGTTTGATTTTAGAAAGACCGAGCTAATCTATTTCTTTTCTAAAGGTTTAATAACTAATACAGTTAAATTGTTGAATCAATAAGTTATACACCTCTTTAAGCTAATGAAGTGGCTAGGAATTTAGTTCGACAATATACTAAAATACAAGAATTATATCTTAATCTAGATTAGTCAAGCTAAATCAGCTTTCCTTCGAATTAGCTGACTAGCTAATATTTAAACTAGCTTATTCTCTTTCACTATACACTAGCTATATATCGCTTGTATCGCTAGTATCTTAAACTACAGCTCTCCGATTTAGTATAAAGAATAAGCTAGTTTTAATAGCCAACTTTATAACTTTTAGAATCTTACTCTCTAGAAGATATTAAGAGTATTTAAGATTAGTTCAACTTTGACTATAGATATTAAAGCTACACTAGCCTTCCTAGATATTTACTTGAACGTTGTAGCTTGCTAATACACCTTTCAATCTCTTAAACTTTTAAGAAGCTATCTAATTTATAAACTTCTTTAGGAGAATTACTAAGATAGTTACTATAATAACTATTATAACATTATAAGCTCAGACAGCGACCAGCTAGTTCTACTACAGATTAAAAGACTTAAGTTAAAATCAAAGCTAAAGCTAATTTAAATCGACCGAATTAGATAGTTAATATACTTACTAATCGATATAGCTAGTTTAGAACCGATATAACTATTTAAATTCCCTCTTTAGACTCTAGCTACCCTTTATAATATCCGGATTAGCCGATTATCAAAAGAGGATAAAATATTAGATTACTAGAATATAGCGCTAATAAGAGTTTATAATTAATACTCCTTTTATATTAATAAGTCCTAATTGTAAACCGAGACTAAAATAGAGGTTGAACTAGCTCTCTTGAACACTAATTAAAAGTTAATCCAAGTGTATAAGTAAAATATTAACCTAAATCAGCTAGTTTACAATAGCGAATTAGAAGGGATTACTTAAGCTGTTAAATTAGCTTATTAGTTAGCCTGGCTAAGCCAAGAATATATAGTATATAGCGACAATCAAGCTACTTTGCTTAGACTTCAATTATTAAATAACAACTCTAAACAAGACTAACTAATAAGGATATATAATGTTAATACTTAAATAATCAATAAAAGTGCTAATATCAATTTAGTCTAAATTTCAAATCACTACAATATCGACGGCAATGAAATAGCGGATAAGCTAATTAAAGTAGGTACTAGCAAAAAGCCAGACTTTTATATAACTAGCTTCGCCCACTTAGACGCTAGTATTAAGAGAATCAAGACTCAAGAATAAGAGTTAGTATTGAATCAAGCTAAATCCAAGCTTAAATATATTGACTCCGAGACTAATTACACTTCAACCTACAAATTAGCTCTCAGATCTAAGCTAGCAATCCCTTTTAAGACTAAGCAAGCTATAGCTAGCACCTTTTACCAGCTTAAATTAAGCTATAGCTATCTCAAAGCTTATACACATCGCCTCGGCTTGACTAGTGATAATAAGTACAAATACAGTAAAAAGGAGACTTCTGAACACCTCCTTATTAGCTGCTGCCTACTCGCTAATACTCGCGCTAAACTCAAAGACTCTCTTAATATATATTACCTTAGCCTACCTCTTTTATTGAATACCAAACCCAGTATCGAAGCTATCCTCGAATTCCTACGCGAAATTAAAATCTGCACTCGGAAATATTATCTGACCCGGTCACCTGACCCAGTCACCTGACCTCTAAACTGCTTACTAATCAAATTGGAATTATCAAATTATCATCATTAATACTTAATACCAGCCTAATATTCGATATTTAGACGGATAATACTTAATATCGTCGAGAAAAGCCAAGGAGAAAGCGAGGCTAAAACAGTTGAAAGAAGCTTGTTTCCA
>JANHAD010000199.1:0-51103 GCA_026226035.1 Clarireedia monteithiana
GGGGCCCCGACCCGCTGGACGGGGCCCCGCCCACTGGGCTTCTGCCGCAGCCTAATCCGAATCCTACCGTTGATTCATCACTTCATTCGTCTTCTGTTGAAATCGCTTTATCGACAAGTCTACTACTAGACACGATTTCACCGTCAATATCCGTTGAAAGTGAGCTGGATCAAAGTACTCCAAGTGTCAGCAATACAGAATACCCGGAGCTTCCTTCGTCTATCTCATCAGTTTCACCCAGTAATACTACCCCGACTCATCCAACACCTGTAGAATCTTTGGAATCTCTTCGAGATTTTGACGTAAATCTACTCGAGGTTCGAAGAAATAGGCACAGCAATAACTCCATAATCCATTCGCCTTCAAGGAGTCAAGATCCAGAGATACCTAATTCTCCAGATTCTTATATGGTTCAGAAAGCTACCGTTGTGAAAACTGGCAGTCTCGAAGAGAGCTATCCACATTATCCTTCACCATTATCTGGTGTATCGAACGCAGATCTCACTCACCCAAATTGCAGTAGCTCAGCTGCCGCCTCAGTTGCACTGCCCTTTCATCGAAATCCAATCGCAACAGCAGTCCCAACTCATCCACCCAGGCTCCAAAATCAACCTTTCAAGTGCCCAGAATGTCCCAGGCAATCCCCGCGTCGTTGTCTTTTGACGTGAGTCTCGAGTCCCGACTTCCCTTGTATATCATTAACTTCGATACAGCAAGCACAACAAGACTCACACACGCGCACATAAATACAATGAACCGGGTTGTGTAAATAGCTCAGGGTCTGCTTTGGAAAAAGATCTGCGCCGTCACCGTAGGACGGTACACAAGGAAGCCGAGATCATCAGATGCTTGCAGCCTGGCTGCAAAGAGACCTTCACTCGAGCGGATAACCATAGAAGAAGACATATGAAGCAGAAACACATGCTTAACACTGCCTGACTGAACTACTTATTCCACGAAAGAAAGACGAACACATACCATTCCCTCTATTTGAACACTGAAAAAATAAAAATAAATTAGGGTTTTACTAATCAACCGCGCCTTTTTACTATCCAACCGCGGGCCCACATTATATACCGATTTTCGGAGGTTCGCCCATTTTCTATGTAGTTGCCATACAATTTTGTCGCCCAATTGAAAATAAGTACATCATAATTAGTAAACACAAGATAATAATTGAGGATATACTTTTTTTGACATTTCCTGATAGATACCCTTAAGATCCGAATTGGCCCAGCTATTCCGTATCAGATATTCGATACTCTTGATGCCCTTAAAGCCTATATCGACCAACATGGCCTTGCCCATAGCTGGGGCAAGGCGCGCAGAGATTCACGTCTACGAAAGAAGCCTATTGAACATCGCAGTTGGATTAAATACTCCTGTAATAAATCGAGGGTATATATTGATCAGAGAGACCCCGATTTGCACGAATCGAAGAGAAGAAAAGGCACAGGAACGAAGAAGACAGACTGCCCTTACCTCCTACGCGTATACCGCATAATCGAAGGGCAAGATGAAGAGGAGGATTTCTCAGTCTCCAGATGGAGCTTAACTGAGGAGGTTGTATACCACAATCATGAGCCGTATATTTCTCCTCTGGCAGATGCTTCTGTGCGACTGAAGACTGTTGCTTCTACACAACGAGCTCTGATTGAGAGCATGTTGCGGAGTGGTACAACGACGAGAACGATTCTCAATACGCTTGCACATCAACATCCTAACATTTCTCTTATCTCCAGGGATGTTTACAACATAGCTGCGCGTCTGCGAAAGGAGAAGCTAGGAGGTAAAACCCCTATACAGTGGCTTCTGGATCTGCTTCAAGAAAGAAGCTTCAATCTCTATTTCCAGTCGAACCCTCAAACAAATCGACTTCGATCTCTCCTCTTCTTCCACCCTAACTCAGTCACTTTATAGAAAGAGAATCCGTATATCCTTCTCCTCGATTCGATATATAAAACGAACCGATATAATATACCTCTCTTCAATATATGTGCTTTAACTGGGAACAACTTAGTGATACAGGTGGGGCTTGCCTTTATATTGGGTGAAAAGAAGGAGGATTATATATAGGTGATACAGCGGCTACGAGAAGTGATGGTGAAAGAAGGAATTCTAGAGCCAGAGGTTATAGTAACAGATCGAGAGCTGGCTTTAATGACTACAATCGATTCTATCTTCCCATCAACATACTATATTCTATGCCGCTGGCATATCAATATGAACGTAGTTGCTAAGACTAAAGGATTCTTTCCACTACCTGTTAAACGCGGAGCTACTACTACACGGCACCCCTCCTTTCAGAGCTTCTTATACGACTAGAACAAGCTCTTATATTCGGCAACTGAGCAGCAGTACGAGGAAAGGCTGGCTAAATTCAGGGCTGATCACCCAGTTCGAGCAGTTGAATATATCGACAAAACATAGTTATACTGGAAGGAGAAAATTGTCACGTTCTGGTTGAACAACGTACGACATTTTAGCTATTTCACTACATCTCCTATTGAAGGCTGCTATACTGGGCTTAAACAGGCGTTGCAGAAGAGCACGCTGAGTTTAGACACCTCTTTCGAACGTCTCCTTGATTACTGGAACATACAGTATATTAGAATCCAAGGTGTCACAGCTCAACAGTTAAATACCCCACGGCATCAGTATAATACTACTCTCTTTCAGTCTCTTGTGCCTCATATTTACAGCTATACATTGAAACGTATATATACACAAGCGTCCATGATACCTGCAGATGGACCACCGATATCTGTTTATACTGGGAGGTTCTCTTATTCTATAGGTCTTCCGTGTCAACATACAATTTACCATAGAAAGCAAAGCTCACAGCTATTAGTTCCTTCCGATTTCCATCCACAGTAGTATATTCGAAAGCCTTTCCTCCTGCCGATACAACAACAACTACCTTATCGACATTCTACGATCCTTGAACCTGAGAACATACGTGCAAGAGGACGGCCTCAAGGAGCTCTTGGCGAGGCAAGGCAGCCCATATCTAGCACTAGAAGAGACCCATCTGCCTTCGAGAGAATACCTCCTTCAAGTGCACCTCCGAATCTTGGCCATTTTATGTATGAACAAGAGCAGCGACGTCTTTTCTCAAATATCACGATTTTACCTAGCACTTCGAATCTCTCTGCTACGAATCCTCCTCAACAGTGGTCTTTACGCGTCGAGTCTGACCCTTCAACTACACAACTGGGCATAGAAAGGATTGGGCAATATAGCGATACATATAAGGCTGGAACAGAAAGGGAACGGGCATATTTAAGAGCCCTTGCAGATACAGCAGGAGGTCCTAGACTAGAAGACGATCTTGAAGCGCTCTTGGATATAGAGACTTCAGAGCCACAAGAGATTACTATGCCATGCGATATAGATGCCACTATTGCGGAGCTAGAAGAGTTTAATAATGATAAGACAGATGTGTTAATTGAGAGGCAGATCTTCGACAATATAGAGGTCTATAATCAAGAGGCAGATAAAGAAACAGAAGCACAGTGGAAGCTCTGGGCTGCTTCTTGAAGCTTATTACGATTTTCGTACTTTACTTTAGTATCGCAGTCAACTATCTTAATAAAAGTTATTTTTTTTGAAAAATCATTGTGCGTGACATTAATGTACATGAAAATGTAAGGATGTCATATAGTAAGCTATGTACCTCCGATGTACGGCATCAAAATGTGGGCCCCGCGGTTGGATAGTAAAAAGGCGCGGTTGATTAGTAAAACCCATAAATTATTGAAGAAAGTTGAGAGATATACTGAACTTGGGACTCTGGGGATCATTTGGAGTTCTTCGGTATTCGTGCGGCTGCTCGTTCTCGCATGAGCGCAAAGACAATGAGAAGAACGGGGAAGAGATGCCTTATCGACGGAGTAGGTGACGCTTAGCATCATTACATAAAAGTGCTATCATGTGAAAAGCACATGACTTTACAGCTACTTGTTCCAAAACTGGAGCTTGTACCGATACACCAATCGTTTAGCCCCCTTCAAATCGAACACTACTGTAGTATATGTATGAAGCTTCGTGCTCAACTCAAATAGTAATTTCATTACTTAGTTAACGTCTCTCCCTGTGTAGTGAGACTCTTTTAAACCAACAACAATCAAAAGCACTTATATTTAGAGTTAGTAACATGTTCGTCACACTGTTTCTGTTAATACAAGGACTAGCCCTAATATATTGTCCCAACTACCATACTGATTAATGAGCTGGCTGGCCTTATTCGTTAATCACTTAGATAATATTGACGAACCGGCTAGCCCATTCGTCATTATCGACCAATGGGCCTGAAGTGCGAATGGGGTAGACTATCTCAAGCCTAATCAATCCCACGTTGTTAGGTAATCGAGGTAATCTAGGTGGGGCATGAGCCCCGCCTGCTCTACTTCCGTAGTTCCAACACCAGGAATTTGCGGGGCAAGAGCAAAGAAGATTAACTCAACGTTTGCTGCAAGTATTTCGCACACTGGAGTCATGATTATCCTCCCCCGGCCCATCGATAGTATTAACAACTCGTTGATTGTTCGCCAGGAAACTCGCATACGGTGGGGAATGGTCACTATCTGCAGCGGGAAATTGTACAAAGGACTCGTCTGGATTATTTTCTTGGAAACTAGCGGAAGGCTGAGCAGAAATTGGCATAACGACTCATTGATTGCTTGCCCAGGAGCTAGTCCAGTATTCCGTTAATAATTGATCATTTGGGTCCTCCCCGTTGCCAGAGTTGTAACCGTTATTAACCACAGGTTCGGTATTTTCGACTGGTAAACGTGTATAGGCGGGAGGCTGAACCAATTCATAACTATATTGTCCGTCGTCGTCGTTTTCATCTTCGTCCAACAGCCGACTATCTGATCACCGCTTGTTGAGCTCGTCCCTCAAGTTCTCCGAAGTTTCCTTGGCATAATGCTCTAGATTTCTTAACCGTCGTCGGCTTGTCTTGAAATTCTTGTAACTTGATATGAGAAAAGAGCTCGAGGTAGGGTACTGATGATATCTGACTTGGCCTTGGGATTCATATGAATAGTGTGCAAAGGTGTTAAGGGTAGTACCGTTGGTAGTAAATGTCGACACAAATGCATGACCGGCAGGATCAGGACTCTTGAGGAATGATCGTGCTATGTTTCTACCATAAACCATACAAGCCCCATGGTATGCTGCTTGAGTTTGTGCGAGGACCATATCCTTCCCTGGTTTTTCCCATTTTTCAGCCAAATGCGATAAAGTGGGGGGTCTACCTCGATAGTAGGAACGGCTGCCCCTTCAAGTTCTGGGAGGATTGGAAATTGGTTGAACTCTGTCATGTCGAGACCTTCAACCATATCTGGCTGTGCAGCTGATAGCCGTCATTGAGTCTCACATCCTTTGGGAAGCTGTGAAATGCCTTGTTGTATACGCGGCGGTACCGTCGTCCATATTCCTTCAGTAACTTGGATGTCTCCAATAACACCGTCGCCTCGTTAGAAGCTTTCTGTATCCGATACGTAAAATTCTTGTATTCCGATTCCGTTGGCGATGATGTGCCGCGTATTCTATCGAGTTGATCTTGCAGGGAATCAAGATTTACATTGGGTGTGGAGTGGACTGGATCAAGGACACCATTCTCGAACGCAAGCCGAGGGAAGCTATTATCTGTCATAGACACTTTCTTGGTCGTGGATTCAGTTGTTGCTGAAAATTTTGACTTGGCTCTTGAACGAGACGAATTTGATTGAGACTGCGATGACTTCGCCTTGGGATCACTTCTTTTTTGTCCTCCCAATTTATCCAATGTTTTTAGATTTTTCTTCGTCAGGCGAGCGCGTTTTAGGGGTCTTTCGGCGCCGGTTTTGATAGATGTGTTGAATCTCCGTTTCCAAGTCTGGTCGTTATGGATTTCTGGTGGATAGGTATATTCTGGCATATATCTTAGCTCCGTCTCGTTGAAATAAACACTAATTACCAACCTTTAAACTGTATTCTTCAAGGTACCGGCGCCGATATCTCGATAAGACCTGACGCTGACACACGGGTGTATGAGATCGCGCCAACAAGTGATGTCTGAGGGTCTGTTGGTCGTCATTGCTCGAGAGGGCTTTCCGATTCGTAGTAAGAGTCTAGGATTTGAGATATTGGTACAGCGCGCAGGCTTGGTTGTATCTGGGAGCTTCGCCTTTGCAATACTATCCAGCATCAGTATCTTCATAACCACAGGGGAGAAATCAGCTCTACCTGAGAAAGTTTGATGTGGATCTGGCAACGGTCGCTGAAGAGCCCGAGGTTTACGAATCCGTATAGATGATGAATTCATAGGGGACAAGCACAGTTGTGAATAGAGGCGTTGTTAATGTGTGTCGAATTTGGGTCGTGTCTAAGGCGAGGCGATTGGCTAACCACTTTGATTCGGTCGCTCGCGACAAATGAAGAAGTTCTAATTTGCAGACAGAATGATTTGCAGCCTTGAGGCACGGGAGGCTCTATATAAGAGGGAAAAACCAGCCGAGAGGTAAGATTATGGTCACCTGACCAGTGGTTTTTATTTTGTTTTTCTTTTTGGTTCTTTTCGCAGTTTGCAAGTGCTAGAAAGAGATATTCAATCTATATAACTTATGTTACTTTCTTTCTTATCTGTATCTTTGCTGTCGGGTCGACGACTAGACTCATATCACTTTTCAGATTGGCTGGCCGTTCTGTCCCTGGCAACAATCTCCAATCATACACTCTTAGCAACTCAATCAGCATCGTCTTAATCTCGTTGCTTGCGAAGAACCGGCCCGGGCACCCATGACTCCCATGTCCAAAAGCCAAACTATCTTTCCCTGTGGTCACCAATTGATGTTTATTTTCTGCGCCAGGCGCTTCTCGCAGCCGAGAGAACCGAAAGCCATCGAAGGTGTAGGGGTCTGGAAACAAAGATGCATCAAAGGCGATTGAGCCGGCAGCCATACCGATGAAAGACCCCTTGGGGAGGACAGTTCCATCCGACAGCTCCACAGTGGACATCATTTTTCTGTTCATTGTAACCAGGTTTAAGGGGTTCATTCTTTGACTCTCTTTCAGAAAAGAATCCATTTTTCGAAGCCGGGTAAGTACTTGTTTTGTGATTTGAGCGCCCTGTGGAAGATTCTGATCCAGTTCTTCCCGCAGAGCCTTGATGTACTGTGGTCGGGCGGCGAGGTCAAGAATCACATTTCCTAACAGTCCAGCTGTTGTGTGCAGAGCCGCAAATGCAATCAAAAGTTGACACCGTCCCTGGAAATTAGCGTCGCGAGCATTCTTCCCAGAATTATTTATCATCCACTGTATCATATCGTGTGGCTCTTCAAACCCTTCCACTTCCATCTGCGCAAACCGCTGCTCAAAAATCGGGCGCAGAAAGTTCGCGGCATCAGAGTAATGCTGGCGTACCTTGGCTAGTTCGGGAGAGTAGAGCGCATAAATAGGACGAAACAACGGATGTCGGGCCCACATTGCTCGGCCGCCAATAAATGTATCGCGTGTATACGTTGTTGAGATCTTTATCCAATCTTCGTTGCGGCAGAGAGGTTCACCAACCATCACTCGTCCACTTACTTTTGCAACGATCCGCGTCAGTAGAGGATACAGCGTGATGGAGGTCCAGTCTTCAGTTGGAGGGATTTCCGTTGCAAATGCAAGCGTCGTTTCTGGCTGCATGTTCTCGAGCGCTCGAGCTATGCTCTGCGTGAGATCCACCTTCACACTCGTTGTAACTGCATCTCCTTCCACGTTATTTGCGAAAGCTGTGTAATGTCCATAGTATCTATCCCTGAATTCTTCGAGGAAAGAGACCTTGTCCGGTGGCAGCGATTTGATCTCGTTGATGTACCTTATGGGAAGAATTATGGTGGGGTGGGAGGCTGTTGGGAGGAGAAAAGGAGAATCAGGAAACTGTTTTATGTTAATCATGTGATAGTGCCGAAAGTCGCGAAACATCCATCCTACCTTTTCGTATCCCGTGGCCAACGCAGAGCGTAGATCATCAGAGGTGCCCACGGTCGGGGCATCGAGCATCAACTTCTTGGGCCAGAAATGATGCACAAGTTGATACAGGCCGAATAGAATGCATATTGTGACAGCAGCAGTCGTGCTTCTTAGAGGAACTGCGTCAACCTTCTCAAATTGCAGCATTATGGCGATCAATTCTGCACAAAAGCATGCGAATGGGCGCCTCACTACAGAGCCTCAGAATCCGTCATAGAAGGAACATGAATTCTTGGGATTTAAGCGCAAGTGCTCGTATCCGGACAATGTTCGGTACCCGATTAAGTATTTGTTTGCCGTTGCTTCAATTCCGTGCTATCCTTGGTCCGGGGACCGAGGTAAACGATATTACACAACATTAACAATAACAGCATGAAGGTGCCCTTTACCTTCATTACATTGTTATTCCTGCTTACAATCAACAAGTAAAGTAGCCACTATGAAGCTGCAAGAAGTCGCTCAGCATTTAGCATTGCTATCACCTCTCCACATTGTTGGCGTCGCCATCCTCATCGTAAGGCAAACCTTTGCATTGGGAGTGTAGCCTCAAAACTAACATCATATCACGCAGCCGGTAGCATACTTGGCGTACTGGGGAATCTACAACGCCTATTTCCATCCGTTAAGCAAGTTTCCAGGACCATTATTAGCCCGATCGTCCTATATCTGGTATGCTAGAAACTGGATTGGCGGCCGATGGCCACACGCTCTCTCAGACCTCCACAGAAAGTATGGTCAAGTGGTGCGCATCGCTCCAGATGAGCTGGCATTCAGTTCTGCCCAGTCCTGGCGTGATATTTATGGACACTCGGTGAAAGGGAAAAAGTACTTCCGCAAAACCGACTGGTATGCAGGAGTCGGCGACCTTCCAAACTCCATTTCCACAGAACCAGATCCACAGAGACATAGTGCTATGCGAAGAGTACTAGCAAATGCATTTAGCAATTCTGTTTTGAAGACGCAGGCAGATGTCATCATGAGGTTTTTGGATATGTTTGTGGCTCAGATTAAAGTGCATGATCAAGGAGAGGGAATTCGTGTCGAAGAATGGTTCAACTGGTTGACTTTCGATATTGTGAGTTGAGAAGCTGTTCATTATTGACAGATTGGAGAAGTACTAACCAGAATTGATGACAGATTGGTGATCTTACATTCCACGAATCGTTTGGCGCAGTCGAAAATGGTAAGTCATCCTAACCTAGCACAAGCACGGAGCTTATAATTATTTACTAGCCCGACCTCATTTCTGGATTTCTTGGATAATCAATGGAAACTTCATTCGCTCTCTATATCCACTGTTCCAAAAGATTCCTATCTCCCGACTATTCATGAAGTGGATAATTCCAAACATGGAAGATATCCGCGAACAGCGCCGTCAGCACATTGCCTACACCAAAGCTAAGGCTCTTAAACGTGCTTCGCGAAACGACATTACTACCAAGGATTTCTTTAGCTTTTTGCTGGAGAAAGAAAATGCTGATAAATCGGACATGTTTCTGACCGCTCAAGCCCACACACTCATCATCGCCGGTTCTGAAACTACTGCGGTGACTTTGACTGCGATGCTAGCCTACTTACTTCGTTACCCCGACAAATTGCGTATACTCAACGAAGAAGTACGCCGTGCTTTCACCAGCAAAGATCAAATTGACGCAGATGGCACATTACCGTTGCAATATCTCTTCGCTGTGATCGAAGAAACTCTCCGGATTCTTCCACCTGTTCCGTTCGGTCTCCCTCGTACTTGCCCTGGTGCAACAATTGACGGTCATGTGGTCCCAGCCGGAGCAATTGTTTCTGTATCGCCATATACGGCTTCTCACGATCCCCAGTATTGGCATGATCCAGAAGGCTGGCATCCCGAGCGCTGGCTGGAACCTGAGCATCCACTTCACAACCCCGTATTTGATATGGATAATAAAGAGGCTAGTCGCCCGTTTAGTACGGGACCGAGAGTGTGTTTGGGTGTTAATCTGGCATATATTGAGTTAAGGATGACGCTGGCGAGACTGTTGTGGGAATTTGACATTGAACTTTTAAGTAAGCCTGTCGACTGGAATACAGAGTTGAAGTTTTTCCAGTTTTGGAAGAAGGAGGAGACGAGGGTAAAGTTCACGAGTCGTTTTTGAAGACAGTCTTTCTTGTAAGACAGCAGGACCAGTGTGACCATTGCTCGAATAACTTATGACAAAAACCGTAGAAAATTGCATATACAGAGATATTGGATGAATGAATTTTTAAATGAAAACATAGTGTTGCGAAGTGAATTCTGTCAAACACAAGGTATTGCTCTTTCCAGAACACCTTACACACCAGCGAGACTATAAACCAATTTTTCCCCAGATATCTTGCCCTTCCTCAATAGATCTACGCCATCAATGACCCCGTTTAGACCCCCTTCCATCAGTTTGGTTGGGTGAGACTTCAGTTTTCCTTCCCAAATCAATTCCTCTGCAGTCTTCACAAACTTTTCGGCCAGCTTCCGATCCTCAGGCTTGGCGTCTCGTGCGAACTCCCCAGCCAGTTCAATCGGTCTCCCGAAGATCGTAAGTGCATAACAAAAGAGAGCCTTGACATCACTACGCGATCTTTGCACCCTCGAATTAAACGGGTCTAAAGAGACGTACTTTCCACCCTTATTTCCTATAGCTTCATAACATATGCGCATTGAGGATGCCGTTGTGATACAATCAAGAACATACTCCAAACGGTTGTACGTGTATTGCTTAATCATTGCACCACATCCGGAAGAATGGTAGTCGAAACACTTTGATGCCCCACGAGATTGTACGAGTGTGAAGTTCCGTGGTGAGCATACAGCAATTGGCTCGTACCCCGAGAGGTGCAATAACTGGAGGGCCAGCGTACCGGTAGCTGTAGACGCTCCGTACACTAGTACCGGAATCTTGTCATTTCCGCTGTCGTCGTAAATTGACGAGTCTCCACCGCTCCACCCTCGGGGTCCGATGCGTTGAGATCCACCCACAATTTCACTCCCCACATTTGAACTTGGCCATTGGAGCGCCAAGAACTCCTGACTGTACAATGCCAGTCCAGTAGTGACTATTCCTACTCCAAAACTCGCAGCCGTTCGAAAATCCACGGTCGCAGGGATCTTGATCAAAAGATCTCCATCCGTCGTCACATACTCAGCAAATGCACCGCCGTGAATACTCGTCACTCCAAGGACTCGATCGCCAACCACTAAATTTGTAGGTGTGAGTGTGTCGATAGCTTCCACGGTACCAGACATGTCGTAACCGCTGATGTTCCCAGGCTTGGCTGAAAAATCAACCATTTTCCAGTCGCTGTGGTTGAGGGCGATGGCACATATTTTGACCAACACCATCCCTGACCCTGGTTTAATTGACGGTTTGGGAACATTTGTGTCTAACTGGAGCTCTCCAGGTGCGCTCTGAACGATTGCTTTCATCTTGGAATGATGTAGATAGAAGTTTGGAGGAATTATTGTGGTGTAGATAGAAGAAGTTGATGGAGTTACCAGTAAAATGCATTTGTTGCTTTCAAATTCAAATTCACCGTCGCATCTAATGTCTTTTCAATGATGTGGGTAATGAGCCGGCCTTGGTCACACTGGTTTACGGGTGAATATCTGTAAGTTCGGATCCCGTTAGCTGATTCAGGTACGTGCAAGTAAGTCCTGACCATGTCTCTCGGAATTCCACGGCCCTCCCGGATTGATAGGTTTGATTGATAGAGCTTATCGTGGCTTCGTAGGTATCTGAGTGTATAATGTTGTCGTAACCTTCGAACCTACATAGCTCGAGCCTCGAGGACCCTTCTCCAACAACTCGATGCCCTTAAACTGTTCTTCATTATATCTTATACATCTTTCTGTCTTATTCTTTGAAACCAGTAGTAATGGTAAACCCCAATGAACCTATAGCCGTCATTGGCACTGGATGTCGTTTCCCAGGAGGCGCCTCCTCACCCTCCAAGCTATGGAACCTACTCCACCACCCTTACGACCTCACCCAGAAGGTCCCATCCTCACGCTTTAACATTAAAGCGTTCTATCATCCGAATGGCGAACATCATGGAACCACCAATGCCACTAAATCCTATTTCCTTTCCGAAGATCCAACCAAGTTTGATGCGGCGTTCTTTAGTATCAATTCACGAGAAGCCGAAGCACTTGATCCTCAACAAAGGCTGCTACTAGAAACCGTATATGAGGCGCTAGAAGCAGCAGGATTATCGATCGAGGAGATGCAAGGCACACCAACAGCAGTCTATGTTGGATTAATGTGCGCAGACTATTATGATGTCTTGATGCGAGATATTGAAGACATCCCACAGTATCTAGCAACGGGTACAGCACGCAGTATAATGTCTAATCGGATATCGTACTTTTTCGATTGGAAAGGACCTTCAATGACGATTGACACTGCCTGCTCATCAAGCTTGGTTGCAGTACATAATGCCATTGCTACGCTTCGAAGTGGACAGAGTCGAATGGCTATCGCTGCTGGTGCTAATCTGATATTCGGTCCGGAGATGTACATCGGAGAATCCAAACTCCATATGCTTTCGCCAACGGGCAGATCGCAAATGTGGGATGCGAAAGCAGATGGGTATGCACGTGGTGAAGGGACAGCTGCGATTGTTCTGAAAACCCTGAAAAACGCATTGGAGGATGGCGATGAGATAGAATACATCATTCGTGAGGTGATACTTTCCTCCTTCGTTTTCTTGATCTTACGCGCTGACCTGCGGTAACTAGACTGGTGTAAATTCTGATGGTAGAACCAAGGGAATAACGATGCCCAGTGCTTCATCGCAAGCCGAGTTGATTCGTCAAACATATGCTCGAGCTGGACTTGATTGTACGAAGCCATCAGACAGGTGTCAATATTTTGTGAGACTAGGTTTCTGCAATTCCTTGAACGTAAATCACTGACAAACTTGATAGGAGGCTCATGGTACTGGAACACCAGCGGGGGATCCCATCGAAGCTGAAGCAATCAGTAGCGCGTTCTTCCAGTCCTCAGTAGAGAAAGCCGACGCACAACTCCACGTGGGTTCTATCAAAACCGTGATCGGCCACTTAGAAGGTGCTGCTGGACTAGCAGGTGTAATAAAAGCCGGATTGGCCATAAGAGAAAAGATAATACCACCTAATCTTCATTTCAACAACCTCAACCCAGCCATCAGTCCATTCATCGAGCACCTAAAGATTCCTATAGCACCTATACCATGGCCTAGGACTGAAGGTCCTCTGCGTGCCAGTGTTAATTCCTTTGGCTTTGGTGGTACTAACGCACACGCCATTCTGGAAAGCTATCAAGCACCTTCGCAGCCCTCACGACCTTTGGAATCACTACCACCAATTCCTTTCACCATATCAGCAACTTCTGAAGATTCATTGATACAGAACATCGCTAACCTGAGTGACTACGTTGCAGACAACGAATTGGATGTGCTGGACTTGGGTTATTCGTTGCTGCGACGAAGCATTCTCCCGGTCAAAGCTTCATATGTCGCTTCTAGCACGAGTGATCTTCTCGACCAGTTGGAGAAAGTATTGATCGCTAGAGAAGACAACCCAAGTCTAGCTGTTGGCACTCGAACTTCTAACGTTAACAGTAACTGTTCACGAAAGATACTGGGTGTGTTTACAGGCCAAGGTGCGCAATGGCCCGAGATGGGAAAGCAGTTGCTTCTCAATATATCTCTGTTTGCTCAAACGATCGATGACCTAGATAAGTCTTTGAGCGCTCTTCCAGACGCCCCAAGGTGGTCATTAAGGGAAGAGATCATGGCAACAGCTGAGAAGTCATCGGTTGGAAAAGCCGAGTATTCACAACCTCTTTGCACAGCTGTGCAGATTGCCCTTGTGGATGTTTTGACTGCAATCGGAATCAAATTCCATGCCGTGGTTGGACATTCATCAGGAGAAATCGGTGCTGCGTATGCTGCAGATCGACTGAGTGCTAGCGATGCCATTCGAATAGCCTACTACCGTGGCCTTCATGCACATTTAGCAGAGGGTAGGAGTGGTGAGGCTGGTGCAATGATGGCTGCTGGTTTGAGCTTCCATGAAGCTGTCGAGTTCTGTGAAGGCGAGGAATTCAAGGGCAAAGTATCTATTGCAGCTAGTAACGCTCCTAAAACCGTAACTTTGAGTGGGAACAAAGACACAGTGCAGAAGGCACAAGCAACTCTCGATGCAAAGGGTATCTTTGCTCGTCTCTTGAAGGTGGATACTGCTTATCATTCCAACCACATGCTGCCTTGCATTGAACCGTATAAGACGTCACTGCTTGCTTGCAAGATCTTACCCAAGCCCAGCACAACGTCGTGCACGTGGATATCTAGTGTGCACGTTCAGGATATGTCCCAGAGTTCCTCAGAGCTTGAAGCTGAATACTGGGTAGACAATCTTATCTCCCCCGTCAGATTTTTCGAAGCCACAAGTACATTGGCCAAGGAGTATGGTGCATTCGATGCCGCACTTGAAGTTGGGCCCCATCCGGCGCTGAAAGGTCCAGTGGCGCAGACTTTCAAATACACTACCAACTCGGTTGTTCCATATTCCGGAGCGCTGTCCCGTGGGGAAAATGATTCACTTGCTTTTGCCAACGCATTAGGATTCTTATGGAATCATATCGATGGGAGAGTGGCAAGTTTTAAAAGGTACCTTGCAGTCACCTCGGTCGAAAATCTATCCCATCTCAAGCTTCTAAAGAATCTGCCACCATACTCGTGGGACCATAGTCGGGCTTTCTGGTTCGAATCTCGCAACTCACGCAACTACCGGAATAGAGTCGAACCGCCCCACGAGCTTTTGGGAGTAAGAGTTGTGGATGACACAGACATGGAATATCGCTGGAGAAACATATTCAAGCTCGACGAGTTACCATGGGTCTCGGGTCACAAATTTCAACAACAAACTTTGGTTCCGGCAGCATTTTATTGTTCCATGGCACTTGAATCTTCTAAAGTGCTTGCCAATGGGAAACCAATTCAGCTCGTTGAGCTCCATGACGTCGACATTGAACGAGCCATCAATCTCGAGCAAAACAATGCCAGCGTAGAGGTAATCTTTTCCTTGAAGCCCAGACTATCGAGCAAAGACAATGATACACAAGCTTCTGCCGAGTTCTGGTGTACAGCTGCGCAAAACGGAAAGCCCATGTCCAAGATATTTTCTGGTCGTATTTCGATGACTTTCGGAGCACAAAGAGCTGATGTTTTGAGCAACCGTAGCTCTGTTAGACCGGTTCTTGGCCCTATGAACGTTGAAAGATTCTATGATAGCTTGGCAAATGTCGGTCTAGAGTTCACTGGGATCTTTCGGGGTATTGAAAAGGGTTGGCGCAGGATGCATATATCTTCACTTGAGGGTAGGCGTTGTTTATCGGATACTGGAGTGTTGGTACACCCGGCGTTCCTGGACATGGCTTTGCATGCCACTTTAGCAGCATACGCGAGTCCTGGTGATGAGTAAGTATTTATCCGAATGCCAAACAAGTATCATACTGACATTACTAGACGTTTCTGGACACCATATCTACCCAGGAGAATTGCCAAGATGAAATTCAACATTGCACAATGTGAAGCAGCATTCAAGAAGGAAACTTCTCTGGCTGGAATAGATGGCTACATCACCGAAGTCACCCCAACCACGGCTAACAATGCGGCCACTTATGTCGGCGACATTGATGTTTTTGATCCGCCGACAGGTGAGGTGGAGATTCAAATCGAAGGCTTACAGATGCAGTCGTTTACAGCTGCAAGACCCTCACAAGATCGACAATTGTACCTCAAAACGGTATGGGAGAGGGATATTTCTTCAGGCATCGTTTCTGAGTCCGAAATACTTGACGATGATCCGGAAAAATTGTACATGGTTGACTTAGGTGAAAGGTTATCATATGCGTTCATGCGTCACCTGAGGTCTGAGATTGGCCCGGAAGAAGTGCCCGAAAACCATCGTCCATTATTCAACTGGATCGACCATGTCATGGAGCAAGTATCATCAGCTACACACCCTTCTATCAAGCCACAGTGGAATTGCGATGATCTGGAGGAATTAAAGGCATTGGCGTCCAAATACCCAGATTGTGTCGATCTAGAATTGATGCAAGCTGTCGGCAATAATCTTCCAGATGTTGTCCGAGGTAAAACGACAATGTTGGAGCACATGCTACCAAATGGACTTTTGGACAGATTGTACACCGAAGGTATTGGAATGGCCACGTCGAACAAATATGTCACCCAGGCAATGAAAAGGATCGGACATCGTTATCCTCAAATGCGTGTCTTAGAAATTGGAGCTGGTACAGGAGGCGCCACAAAGGGTATTTTCAAAGGCATTGGAGATGCATTCGCACATTACACATTCACAGACATCTCGACAGGATTTTTCATGAAGGCTAGAGAAGTGTTTGCAGACTATGCTGACCGCATGACATTCAGCCTGCTTAATTGCGAGAAAGATCCTTTAGAGCAAGGATATGAAGCCCACTCCTTTGATGTCATCGTCGCATCAAATGTCCTTCATGCGACCGAGTTCTTAGAGAAGACTATGGCAAATGTGCGATTGCTTCTCAAACCTGGAGGGTATCTTTGTCTTTTGGAATGTACTGGGCATCTCGAACGCACCGGGTTTCTGATGGCTGGTTTACCCGGGTGGTGGCTTGGAGGGGCGGATGGCCGGCCATACCGCCCAACCATTTCTCCGACTGCATGGGACGAAATGTTGAAAAAGACAGGATTCTCGGGAGTGGATTCTATCGTAAATGACTTCAAGGATAAGTCACGTTACACGGTCTCCGTGATTCTATCACAGGCCCTTGATGAGGACGTCCAAAAACTGCGAGAACCACTTCAGCTAAAATCAACCGAAGGGAAAGACCTCGTGGTGATCGGTGGTGCCACTGCAGCCACAAAGTCTCTAATTGAGGGTCTGAGTAAAGATGTCCCCGGGTGGAAGACGAGGAAAAGTACTGTTTTCACCTCCTGGGAAGAGGCTGCAGAGCTCACGTTCCCTTTCGGGACCACCGTCTTAAGCGTTGCAGACTTGGATGAGCCAGTATTCAAGGCGATGAACCCGCAACGTTTCAAGGGCATGCAAGCCGTCATTAATTCTGCTGAATCCATTTTGTGGGTGACTGCAGGTTGTCGGGCAGATGAGCCACATGCAAACATGATAGTAGGACTGGGAAGATCTATAATTTCTGAAATGCCACACTTGCATCTACAGTTTTTGGATGTTTCATCTAAAGACGATGTTAATAATATCATTGGCGAAACACTCGTTCGGCTCGAGCTATCGACAAGCTTGGAGACCCGCAAGGATGGTTTGCTGTGGTCTATTGAGCCGGAAATGGTTTATGAACGGGGAAGCCTGCTCCTTCCACGAGTGAAGCCGATCCAGGATCTCAACGACAAGCTCAATGCCACACGTCGGGTAATCACAAAGGAGATTGATTCAAGCTCAAATAATGTCGCTGTAGTGGCTTCAGCTGACGGGAATCGTTTCGATTTCGATATCTTGGAAGAACCCCAAATTCCTTTGGAAAGCGAGGTGGAAATATCAGTGTCATACTCCTCATTGTTCGCCGTTAAAGTCGCGGGTGGCTTCCTATATCTCGTCCTCGGACACGAAACTTCGGATCAAAAGTCACCTGTACTTGCCTTTTCGATGTCCAACCAATCTCTGATCAATGTCCCAAGAGAGTGGATCGTTCAAGCCAAGGAGAGCACTGCTGAGTACCTACAATTTGCCATGGCTGCTATTCTAGCAAAAGAAATTTTGAACAAGGCCTCATCTGGAATTTTCCTCCATGAACCCAGTGTTGCGCTAGCAAAAGCATTATCTTCGCAAGCAGTACCTCTGGGCAAGTCTGTTGTGTTTGGTGGAAGCATCGAATCACCGTCGTCATCAATGCAGCAGTGGATAAGAATTCATCCATCGCTATCCAAACGAGCCATCCGAGAAATTTTACCAAGCTCAACCAATTCATTCATTGACTTTAGTGGCACAGGTGGACATATCAGAGATGCCATTCCCAATTCTTTTTGCGTGGCTGTCAACAACTTCGTACATGCACGATCGGCAATTCCCTCGCAATTGCCCAATCCTACTGCAATCCTCAATGAAGCCCAGTCCTACGCAGAATCAACAGCGAACAAAGAGATTGAAAAGAGTTCAATCATACTCGCCGCTAGCTTGCAGAATGCCGAAATTTCATCCTTCTCTCCGTTTGCCATCCTTCACTGGACGAAGAACACAACCTTGACAGTCAACGTGAAACCCTTCACACAAAAGCACATCTTCAACAGCAACAAGAGCTATCTATTGGCAGGTCTAACGGGTGATCTGGGACAATCTATATGCAGATGGATGATTGGAGCTGGAGCCAGAAATCTAATAATCGGTAGTCGGTAAGTTGATCACATATGTGGAAGAACATGAAATGACACGTTTCCTGCTAAAACCTATACTAATCTTAATAGGTCTGTGAAAGCCGGCGCTCCATGGCAGCAAGAGCTAGAAAGAATGGGAGCCACCGTTCTCGTGTGTGCTATCGACTTCACCGACAGGGCAGCTGTTACCAAGTTGCGTGAAGAAGCCAGCAAGACGATGCCCCCGATTGCAGGTGTCATGAACGGCTGCATGGTCCTTGATGACAAGCCATTCTCGGACATGCCTTTCGAAGCGCTTGAACGTGTCATTCGTCCCAAGGTTCTAAGTACTGAAAATATTGACGCAGTATTTGGTTTAGAGCTAGACTTCTTTGTGCTTTTTTCGAGTCTGGCTGCGGTGAACGGAATTCCTGGGCAATCAAACTATGCTGCAGCAAATATGGTAACACTCCTGTTCTTTGTGCTTTATCAATATCGACTAACCATGTATAGTTCATGTCTTCACTGGCAGAGCAACGTCGCAAACGTGGGGGAGTCGCATCGGTCATACACATTGGTATGATTCTCGGCGTGGGATATGTAGAACGCTCGGGACGTTTCACAGAATCAGCCTTGAGAAGCTATAACTACCTGCCGATCCCCGAGCATGAGTTCCTGCAAGTATTATCCGAAGCTGTCCAATCCGGTGATCCGAAGAGCAATCGTTGTCCCGAAATCACTATCGGTATGGTCGCACCGTCAACAGGAGATGAGCGCGAAAAGCCCCGTTGGCACGCTAACCCTCGATTTGGATTCGTAATGCATAATGCCGTTAAAGAGGATAACGAGTCGGGTGGCGAGGTTGAGGCACCAACCAAGGAACAGCTGGCGAAAGCGCAGACAAAGGAGGAAGTCTTGGTGACAATGCAAAAATGCTTCGCCAAACAGTTGGAGCTTATTCTGCAAGCAGTTCCCGGATCGATTGATGAGAATGCGCCGTTGACACAAATGGGGATTGATTCATTGATTGCTGTCGAGATTCGAAGTTGGTTCTTAAAGGAAGTGGGTGTAAGTCTGCCTGTATTGAAGGTTTTGAGTGGAGCATCAGCGAGGGAACTGTGTGAAGTCGCGAGTGGTGAGTACAAGATTGAAGAGTAAAGGTTGGATGGTGTTTTTCTAAGTATTGGGCATTTCTCTGCGGGTCTTATTAGAAGAATCAATAAATTATCATATTGTCGTCAAGTTGTGATAGTTGCGCGTTCGAGTCGATGTAGTAACTTAGATGTGTATTTAGAGATTTAGAGATTATTGTGGTAAGTTGCCCGCATCTGGACCTTACTGCATCCGGCTTAGGGTCAGACTTCTCTACCGAAATCCTCAGCTTCTTCATGTTGCGGATGAGGATATACTTCATACTTCATATACTTCACACTGCATGTTCACTGCCCTGCTAAACTGTGTATTGATGCATACATTCGTTCCCCTGGCTCTCGGATTTCCCATTCTACTCTATTCAATACGCTATCGATGATATATTTGCAACTCATCTATCGCCAAATTTCCAAAGCTTCATACTCTTCTCCTCATTTGAACCTCTCCCTTCATGTTCGGCATCACATTCGTGTCCGTGAATAAGTTCGCCAGTCTCCCTTCACCAGGCTTAAGCCGCACATCCCATCGCATTAATACTTCTGCAAATGCAATCTTGATTTCGTTACTTGCGAAGAATCTGCCCGGGCAGGCATGTGTTCCATGCCCAAAGTTCAAACTCTCTGTGCTGGAAGTCACGAATTGATAGCGATGTTCATTCCCTGGCACAGACCGCAACTTGCTGAAGCGGAATCCATCAAACTTGTCAAATGGCTCTTGTCGATGCCTTGTCGGAGAAGCATCATAATATGGCACATTGCGGTTCGTCGCTTGAGCGTCAACCCCACAAAATGTTCCTGCCGGCAGAGTATGACCTGAAGGAAGCGCGAGAGGAGCTGTCAGGTAGCGGCGCATTTGTACTATCATACAAAAAGTCAGCGTCAATTCATTTGCCACCCTTGGGGGTGGTTACCTATAATCGGGGGGTTCATTCGTTGCGACTCCTTGATGAAGCTATCCATCTTCCACAATTTTGTCAATTCAACCTTGGTTAGTTTACCGTTTCCCCCCATCGATCTGTTCTCTGCGATGACTGCTTCCAGCTCTCCACGTAGGGGAGCCACGTACTCAGGATACGCAGCCAAATCATATAAGACATGGGAGATCGTGATACTAGTAGTGTGAATCGCTGCTAAGCTCACTATCAATTGATTACGCGCTAGTTCCTGGAGATCGATTGTGCCATCGGGCTTCCGTGGCGTATGAGAGACAAGCCAGCTGATGAGTTGGCCGTCAGCCTGCTGCCCTGTTTTCTTTTCCCAGCCGGAAGAGCCTGTCTCACGTTCGAGAAGGGGTTGAAGCATCTTCTCAGCTTTTGCCTGTACACTATTCAATGTTCGAAAATATATAGGCGCAAGAAATGGCCGTTGCCACCATGGGCGTTTCCAAAGCAACCCCACAGTCCCGCTGAAAATGAGCGTGTATGCAATAGTTGCTTGGATCCATTCGTCTTCTCGACACAGCGGTGCACCGACAAAAACTCTCCCTGACAATATCGCGACAATACCTAGTACCGTTCCATACACTGGGACGGTTTTCCAATCCTCCTCGTCTGCAGGCAAACTTCCAATGTTCTTTTCGAAGGCGTATTCTACTTCATCCCACAACGTATCAAGCGTTTTCGCAATATTTCGTGTGAGGTCCTGTTTGATGGAATTAAGGATGGCATCGGAGAAGACCTTCTGATCCTTTCTAAGTATGAGATGCGCTAAGTGCCGAGCGTACACTTCTTTTTCGAACGATATCTTCCCCTCAGGAAGAGATTTAATGGAGTTGATAATGGAATGGGGAAGAATGACGATAGGGACGCGGTCGACCGGAAGAATCCATGGCGTTTCAGGGTACTGTTGAGTGTGGGTTACTTCTACTGTCCATGGTAAGGGAAGCTTAACTTACTTTTTTTGACCCAATCTCCAACGCCTCGCTGACGTTGACTTGTGGACCTTTTCCGACAACTGGTATACCGAGATTCTCTAATCTTTTGAGAAGAAGTTCTTCATTAGGCCTCTGGGTATAATATGCAATTATAGCAGCGATCAGGATCAAACCAACGACGATTCCGAAGAAATCTTTTAAGTTTGAGTCCCAAATAGCTCCCCTTATCAAATCCCTCACGGCTCGAATCATTGTTCATAAACTCAGCCAAGCAGGAGTCGCAGCAATGTTGATGATGCACATCTGGATTATCGTGGATATATATTCTAATACTGTGCACTCTTGTCGGGTACCCTCGGAGTATAACGAGTCTCCGAGTGGGGCGCGGGGTGTAGATGACGGATACATCCCTGTACTACAAAATCTTCGCATCGGATTGTAATGCTTTCCGATATCATGCTCTGGAAACTACGATGGGACGTTGATATTGGAGCAGTCTATTCTCATTCACATCGCTGTCTCAAAAATATACAGAAACTAAATCAAAAGTCACTAGTTCTTCATTATCTAACAAATCTATGCATCTAATAATGCGTGCTTCAGGCCTAGTCAAATGTCATCGCGGGCTTCAGCGGGTTCTTCATTGCAACATCACCAATTTCCTAGCCATCACCTCCTCCCTCCATGCCCACAGGATTAGCAAGGCTACCCTAGGTCCTGCAACGACAGTTGAAATGACCAATACACCTAAGATCGTGAACCAACTGGCGCTGAGCTTTTTGTTATACTTCAGATCGGAAAAATGTAGCAAAGCCCAAAAAGAAGCCGCACCATACGCGTAAACAGTTTCCGATCTCAAAAGGACTACGATCAAGCCTCGAACATCGTGCGCTGAATTATTTGAATACCACCACTTCTGAAGTAGAGCCGATATTGTGGCCAAGTGGCTCTCCGTCGCGAATAATTGAAACAAACCGCAATTGATGATCAATATGGCATACGTTGCTCGCAAATATAGCAGATCCGCTGTAGGTTCGTGTATTCTTGCTGTCCTTGTAGTATCTTTGACAATGATCTTAGATAGTTTCAGGAACAATGTCAGATAGATGGGATACCAATACCAGACGTTATCATAGACCCATTTAACGGGTTCTATTTCCTTCGCGGTATATATAGCGTACGCCGGAGTCATGATAATCAAGAAAATGGCAAGAGAAAAAGCTTTGACGAAGGACATGTTTGTCAGTCTATTGTCTAGCGCGTTGAAATTCTCCTGCGGCGATTGGACGTAGTGAAAGAAGAAGTAAATGGGCGCAACGAGCCCGATCCCGTATTTTTGGGCCATCAGAAGGATCAATGTGGGCCTGTGCCATGTTTCAGCCTCGTGATAAATGTGGTTATGAGTTCTGGGAAGATCTTACATTATGTTTGCTATCGTGAGAGCATTTCCTCGACGGTAACTCTCGATTGTCCAGATGCCTACAAGTGGCAGAACGTTGACCATAGAAATCAAGATTTCCGACTTTGTTTCTGCAAGAAATGTTCCAGGTAGGAACAAATCTGATATTGGTTCTCTGTTCCAGTAACAAATAAGACCAAGGAGAAGCAATGGCAACGCGATCTGGGCTCTCCTTTTCTTGCTTTCTTCCTTTCCAATACCAGAGTTCGAATTCCACGGCATGGTTCCCTCGAGGGCTCGTTTCGGCATCGGAAGGCAATCTAATTTCGTGGCTCCCACCTGCACTTTTGCACCTCGGTCGGCAAGAATGTCTCCAAGTCGTGGAATGATGAACATCGAGGCAAGCCAATCCCCTGTGGTCGCAAGTGCTTCGACTCGTGTAAATTTATTTGCCGCTTTGACAATCAAGTTTGCTCTGACATGACGATTTTCATGATACGATAAGAGAGCTTTCGTGATATCTTTAGAAGTCGGTTTTCTGTCATCGGGTTTCAGTGCTTTTGCGAGAGAATTTGCCAATTCCGTAGCACTTTCGATTGCGCAATTCGCTCCTTGTCCAAGATTTGGTGTCATCTGGGGAATTTGGTTAGCAGGCGTCCCGGTACTCCAACTTCATTTTTATTTACCTTGTGTATAGAGTCTCCAAGACATGCAACGCGATTCCAGACCCATTTTTTATTTTCCATCTCCTCAACTGCCACGAAGTTTGCCACGATGCGATTGTCCCAAACTTCGCCGAATAAGACATCGCCTGATACATGAGAATTCACGTATTTGACGACGTGAATAGTTTCGTCTCCCTTCTTATACCGTGGAATATCAGCTCCAAACTTCCTCTCACCAAACTTGGCGAACAGGAACCAGTACAATTTCCCGTCGGCACCGCCGAATAACAAAGTCGAAAAGTCCTTTCCACAGCTACGATGTGTGTGTCCGATTTTCAATCCGTGAGTGGGTTTGGAGATACCGAACAAACAGCTGTATTCAGCAGAAAGGGCCGCTTCATCGAGTTTCAGGGCCTCAATATCTTCAACAGCTCCTTCCTTGGCAATCTGTTTCCTCATCTCTGCTCGTATGATGCTGTGAATGCCATCGGCACCTGCGATGACGTCGCCGGCGTAGCGAGATCCATCCTCGCATAAGACTACCCCTTCCTCTTCGCCATTTACGATAGACTTGACACATTTTCCAGTCAGAACTTTCGATTTATCCGGTAAGTGCTGGTATAAAATCTTTAACAATCTTTCTCGTTCCAAAAATGTGATTGTGTAGCCCAACCTGTACGCCACTTAGCCTTGAAATGGATTAATTATAACGAAATCATACCTCTTTTCTGTCAGAATTGGTGAATCGGTCTCGGAAAGCAACCTTCCTTCGGCTGTCCAAGTTTGCATGAAAATACATGGCACAATATTTTCCGACACTTCATCAAACATTCCTAGTTGATCTAGGATTCGTGCTCCATTAGGTTGCAAGCTCACAGATGCGCCCACTTGAGGAGCAATGTCGTTACGACGCTCGAGAACCACGTAGTCGATTCCATAACGCGAAAGACAGTGAGCAAGGGTCAGTCCGGCAATAGATCCTCCAACTATCACGACTTTCATTTGGTGTTTCGACGACATGACGAGAGCGTGCTTGGTTCCTTGGCCTATCTAGTCTTTCGCATACACTGGGAATCTAGTGGTACGTCTTGACTTCACACTCAGGAGACATTCGTAAGAATTCTCACGCCGCGTCGATCCAAACTCGCCTTATCACGTGAATTTCTCTTCACAGCTTAAGCTTATTGATTTTGGCCTGGGTTGGTCTGAACAGGATGGGGCCCGAAGATTTGCCTTGAATTTCCGATTCGGAGACCGTTATTCTATTCGCGTATCGGTGAACGAGATGTTTCGGAGTCTTTAATGGGAATAGCAGACATAGCACGGAGATCATGTTGGAGGAATTCGTTTTGTGGTTTGCGATTTGCGATTTGACGTCTCTTTCATCGGTGACGGACAAGGTGAGGTTTAGCCCATCAACATCTGGAGAGTCTTAATTCAAGCGGCTCATTCTCAAGCACGTACCACCACCATGTGTGTAAAGTTATGTTAACATTAACTTAATGAATAATGAATTATGTTTTAGAACGTGTGGGAAAAAACTCCATCTCAAATACTGATGAGATAAATGGGTTCGTGAAACACCTAGGACACGTATGCTCATCAGCGCATCTTACAGGAAAAGTTTCCAAGTCTGCCTTCAGCATTTATGCTTCACTAGTGCGTGAAGAGCCTATGAATTGGTGACTGCAATGGCTATGAATATCAAGGGGTCACATTAGGCAAGCTCACTTTATTGTAATCTATGTTATTCTCAGAAGTGAGGATAAATTACCAAGATTGCTATATACATATATAATGAAGCAGCTAAACATAATACTCCAAAAAATAAAACCACACATCAGATATTCGACCGTCTTTTATCCTCTCCTGGCATCAAAAATTTTCTGCGACAACCATTCGGCTGTCAAGGTCAGACTCATGAAGTCTGAGGTTGGAATGTCAACACCAAATGTCTTGTAACACCATGTTCGAAGGCCAGTAACAACCATACTATCCATACCAAATCTCACCAATTCAGCTTCCGGGTTGATGTCCTCCACAGCAACATTGAAGGTTTGTGAGAACTTCTCAAGTATCATTTCTCGGATGTCGGGTACCAGCATGCTTCGCTTAACCTTGCCAGCTCCAGTCGCATTACCAGATTTCTTAGCAAGTACAGCATTGATGACAGGTCCAGCCCGTGGCTGCTGCCAAAATCGTGAACCGTCTATATCAATGTCGGCGCTTAACTGGAGAGGTTCTAGCCCGGTGACGATGTGCGTGGTGGCTAGCGGATCATAGTTCCAGGATGGTGGTGGGGTATTCGCGACCGCAGTATCGATGAGATCGATAAAACCAGCTTCGTTGATAGGGTGAACCCCAGTACGAAGTAATCCTTGTTCAATCTTCTCATTTTGACTTACAAAGCCGACTTCACTGACAACGGCAAGTGAGATTGTCGTTGCTGGCAGTCCTTGAGCTTGACGGAATCTCGCAAAATACTCAAGGAAAGAATTTCCCACAGCATAGTTGCTCTGCGTTGAGAAACCGTATAACGCGGATGTTGATCCAAGCATGACGAAAAAATCAAGAGGGTGTCCAGCAACAGCATTGTGAAGATTCCATGTACCAGTTACTTTTGGACGGATAGCGTATTCCCAGCTTTCCAAGTCATGGCGTGTGAATAGTCGATCCTGATTCCTTGGTTAGCAACAGAGCCCTATGAAAGCACTATTCTCAATAGAAAACTCACATCCAAAGCCATGACACCTTGTATAACACCCAAGATAGGACCGCTAGCTAGCTCTACCGCTTTTTGAACGTCATTCATGTTCACGACACTACCTTTTACCACTTCCACGATGATTCCATCATTTCTAAAATCACGAATCATCGATGCAGCCTCAGGTCGATCTTCGCCAGAACGACCAAGGAAAATGAAATGACGAGCTCCCTTTTCAGCCATATGACGAGCCAAACATCTCCCAAGTCCCCCCAAGCATCCGACAAGTAGGTATGCTCCATTTGGATTGAACGTTGTAGGCTTTCTTTTAATGACCGTCTAGTAATTTGATTAGAATTTATACTTGTGAATAGCATTTAATTGACTTACCCTAATGGTTTCTGATGCAAAGCTGACCACAACTCTTCCAATTCTGCTTTGATTAGCAAATTCTTTGAAAGCATTACTGATCTCAGATACTGGGAAGACGTCGATGTTAGGCTGAAGTTGGATCTTGCCTTCGCGGTAGTACTTCATGATATCACTCAAAATTCTGTAAACGTCAGCTTAACTATATCACGATACTAGCATGAAAGACTTACGAAGATACGAGGTCGGGCTTATGTTTGGCGTCAAGAACTAAATCCATAGCTATGAAGGACGCAGCTCGTTTAAAGGGACTCATGTCCATTGTTCCGTGATCCAGTATGTCAGTCTGTCCAAGCTCGATGTGTCGGCCATGACGTCCAATGATGCTCCATGTTGCTCTCAAACGCTCACCCACTAAGGAATTGAGTATTACGTCAATCCCGCGGCCATTCGTGAGACGCATAATATCAGCAGCAAAGCTCACATCGCGTGACGATAGAATGTGGTCATCGTCGATCCCATATGTCTTCTTGAGGAATTCTTTTTTTTCTTTGTTGCCGACTGTAACGAAGATTTCTGCTCCGATCATTTTCGCTATTTGAATCGCGGCAAGTCCTACTCCACCTGTACCGGAGTGAATGAGAACAGTTTCATTCCGTTGAAGTTTGGCCGCATGAATTAAGCCATAACAAGCAGTTAGGAATGGAACCATAAGACACGCCATTTCGTCAAAAGACTCCTCAGGTCGGAGCTTCTGGAGGAATCGAGAGTCAACCCTTTCGATATTACGGAAGTTTCCAAAGCCGAACCAATTGACTCGATCACCCACTGCCACATTTGTAACATGACTACCAGTCTTCCGTACGATTCCAGCACCCTCAAGCCCAAGAATATCGGAGTTATAAGTTCCTTGAAGTGTCGCATAGTCCTGTCAAGTATAAGCATAGCAAATTTTTAGGATTTAAGAATTTTTTTACCTTCATATTCAAACCGATGGCCTTGACTTCCACCTCCACTTCTATCGGCTCAAGTGGAGGTGCGCACTCGTCTTCTCTGAAGTAAATGGTGTCGAAGATTCCAATGCGTTCAATTGCCAGACACAATCGTTCTTCTTTGTTGTACGGAACCACGTTTGGCTCGGTTTCGGCGCTAGCAACAAAATATTGGTCGAGCAGTGGATCTCGAGCTAGCCTCGCGACATGAAAAACGCCATCTTTAACCATGAACTCTGTGTCCATGCCGCTTCCAAATCTCTCCACAGCAGTCAGAACAGTCTTGATGTTCGCGGCAGTCTGCGCAGGATCTCGATGATCGAGGTCTAAGGTTCGGAAGTTCAATGTTGGGTTTTCGGTCGTAAGACAGCGGCCTAATCCTATGACCAATCCAGCATTTGGATCTCCTCCTACAAGTAAATCACCATGCGTAACCCATAAAATGTCATTTGTACCACCAGAAATTGCTTGAATGTTTGCCAGCTCTTGGTCTGTGAGAGAGTCGTGAAATAAACTGCGCGTTGACTCAACAATAAACACATAGGTTGTTTCAGTTTCTACATCGCCTTCGGTATCTTGCAAGGAAAGCAATTTCGTCGTTATTCCGGCATTTTCCAAGCCCATCTGAACAATGGAATCAAATTGTGTGGGGGAATTCCTCGTGACGAGGATAATGTCTCTAGCGACTTGAGGTGAGGCATCTATCAAGGGGCCGATCAAGAAGAACGCAGAGTCCTGTCGAATAATTTGAAGACTTTGTGATAGCAGTAGCGATTTGACCACATCTTCGCTCCTAGATGCTGATTTGGAGAGCAAGATTCTCCCATCTTCCGTCAGGAGAACCTTGCAGTGAGACAATGTAGATTCGTCAACTTGAGGTTGGGTTAGAATGATGAGGTGGAATTTCCTCTCAGGGTCATCCTCGTGATCGGTCTTTTGAACTTTGACACCTGGGAAAGCTTCATATTTGAGTCTGGTCGGTTGGAGGTCGACATCTTCGAGAGAATGAAAAGTGTAAGTCTTATAACGGTGAAGTGATGAGCTACCATCAAGAGTCTTTTGAAGTTCATCCGAGATTGAAGACTCTTCGCTCAATATCTCACAGATGTCAAGACTAGGATACTTGTGGACAATCAAATCAAGCAGAGAATCAACAGCAAAATCTGCATTCAGCTTTTCTAAATCCGGCTTCCAAACTGTCCGTAGGTAGGGATGACGATCAATTGTTCCTAATTCGTCGAGAGCTTCGGCGTATTGAGTGCATTCCAAATCTCCGATCTCGAACAATGGCTTGTTGTCGGAGGAGAAAAGTTGACACTGGCCCATCAGAACACGTTGGCCAAAAGGAGCTCCCCGCGCGAAGACTTTTCCTTTGCTGTCAGTTAATGGAACCATTTGGTCATTTTCCGTCCAAGACCACAGCGAGACATTAGTCATCGAGGTTGGAACAAAGGATTTCTTCAGATCCTTAAGTGAGCCCTTATGTGCAGCAATCAATGTGAGTTGAATACAAGTGTCCATCGCAGTCGGATGCACAAGGTATGCAGAATCATGCTCGGAAACACCTTCAGGAAGAAGTTCGGTGTTTGCAACAGCTTCCCGGAGACGTGGATTGGTACCAATGCCACTTAAGCCGTTGAATGCACGTCCATAGTTGAGAGAGATTTTTTGAAAACCCCGATACCATGTTCTGGCAGATTTCGGCTCTTGTAAATTCTTCTCCTCAAGGTTCGGAGTGATGAGTTTTGCTTCCTTCTTGGTTACAGTTCCAACACAGTGATTTGTCCAAAGCCCATTCGTTACAGAGGATATCGTGAATTCCGCAAGTTTTTGGGAATTTACTGAAGCACTTATACTAGAAAACTTCATTGTGGTGACAATTTCAACTTGGGTCCCAGCTGGTGGGACTACTAGAGCGGACTTGATAGTCATAGTTGGAAAGAAGTATCGGAATGGGCCATCAAACGTAAGCCTCTCATGGAAAAATTGACGAGCAGCTTCAGTGGCAATTGCGAGGTAGCCAGTACCTGGAAGTACTGATTGAGATCCTAATTTGTGATCTTCTAGCCAAGGAGAATTCTTAGCATCAAGCAAGTTCCTCCATTGCAGTTGCTCAGAAGAGCATCCTGGAAGATGGGCACCTAGTAGGTCGTGGTATTGGAACTTCCGCAGACGATACTCCTCATCTGGTCGGTTTTTGTTGCGCATTGCACCAGCTGAATAGTTCCATGAGATTCTAGGAAGATCGACAATCGGCAGACCAGTCTTTCTGACTATTCCTCTGCCATTCCTCACCTCAATGGCGTTCACACTTTCCAGGTCAATTGGATATCCTTTCGTAGAAAGGTTTCCCGCAAGATCAAGCAACCGAGTCACAGAGCTCAGCTTGCGCACTAGTGTTGGGGCATAATCGAGATCTTTTTGGGTCATTCCAAGGCTGTCCCTGATTTGGCGGAGCGGGCCAGCCAATGCAGAGTGAGGTCCAATTTCCACAAACTGTGAGATATCCAGTTCATCTGACAATGCAGCTTTGACAGCCTCACTAAATCGTACCGGCGACTCCAAATTTTCCCGCCAGTAACTAGGTCCTGGTTTGAAACCATCTGGCATTTTTTTCGCTTTGACGGAAGAAAAAAAGATAGGCATTTTACGCTCCTTGCAGCTTGAACTTGAAGTGGACTTAAAACAAGAGAGAGCATTTGTTAATCTTTTTTCGTAATTGTCGCCAATGAGCTTCATGTGATGGGAGTGATAAGCTCTACCACTAGTACGTAGCTCACGTACGAATACGTTATCAGCTTTTAACTTTTCCAAAGTCTCGGCAGCAGCTTCAGTGTTACCACTGAGGGTAACACTAGAGGGTGAGTTGTAGCAAGCAATGCATAGTCCTTTGACAAGATAAGGTTGCGTTTCTTCAGGGCTAGCACCAACCGCCAACATCTTTCCGGACACAGTTAGTGTACCGACGCCCAATCCTCGATAGAACGCAGAAATGATAGCTTCCTCAGACGAAATGAGACCCGCCGCATATGCAGATGCAATTTCTCCAGATGAATGTCCAATACATGCAATAGGATTCACATTCCAAAGTCGAAGAAGGTCAACGATAGCAATCTGAATTGCTGTGCAAGAAGGTTGCGAGATTTCAACATCGTCGATCCTACTGCTGGTTTCTGGTTCCATTAATACATCCTCGAGTGTCCATTTAGGTGCATCGCCGCCAAGGGATTGCAGGGCGCAATCAAGCTTCCGGATGGTGTCGAGATATGATGGGAATGCTATCATGAGCTCCCGACCCATCTGTGCGCTCTGAGCGCCTTGTCCTGTGAATATGAAGGCAATGTTTCCACCTTTGCCCCTTTTTACGAATGTGATTTCATGCTCCATCAAATCCTCATCCACATATTCTTCTCGCACAACTGAATACGCGCAATTGAAGAAGGCTGATCGTCGACATCCAAGCGTGTAAGCTAGGTCTGAGATATTATAGTCTTCTGCCACATTGCGATGCTTTTCAATGTTCTTTTTCAGTGTTGATGAGTCGTGAGCCGAGAACATGAGCAAAAACTCTGATCGCCGTATCGAAGATGCCGGTAAGCTACTGTTGACCCCGATCATTTCTTTATGTGTATCTTCATCATCGCTCAACTGACCACGGCTGGCGTAGGTAATAGTTCCGGGTAAGATAGATTGAACACCTTCGATGATCGCGTGAGCGTTTGCCCCACCATAACCGAACGAGTTGATACTCGCCCGGGTGGTAGAAAATCCGCTGGGCCAGGGTGTCATTTTGGTGACTACCTTTATTCTGTTATCCCTAAAATCAACTAAAATCAATCAGTATATAGCCATAATGATATTCTGGTGTACTTGCTTTTCGGATTCAGTTTCTTTACTCCAATTGTCGCCGGAATACTCCTCTTCTCAATGGCTAGGCATACTTTGATGATACTAGCCAATGCGCTTGCTGCCTCACTATGACCGACATTTGTTTTTACCTGGAATTTTTAGTTAAGGGGGGAAATATTGGGAGACAGGGACCTATACCGAGCCAACAAGTAATTCTGCTCTATCCGAACCTTCTATAAAAACATTTCCAATGCCTCTAATCTCCGCCGGATCTCCAGCCTGAGTGCCAGTGCCATGTGTCTCGAAGTAAGAGGTTTCGCGAGGATCTAAACCAGCGAATTCGTAGGCAGTGCGTGTAACGCTCGCTTGAGCCTTAGCGCTTGGCTGAGTGATACCACTCATCTTACCATTTGCATTAACAGCAGTTCCTCGGACCACACCACGAATTGGATCCTTATCTCGAATGGCATCCGACAAGCGTTTGAGAAAGATGGCACCGACCCCTTCACCGCGACCATATCCATCAGCGGATTCGTCAAATGTATGGCAAGCAGACGTAGCCGATAGAACACCGATTTTATCCAGGCTCATTTGAGTTTCCACGGCAAGCATCAAATTAGTCCCACCTACAACGGCTGCATTAATCTCTCCAGTTTGCAGTGCTCGAGTTGCTAGATGTAGAGCATACAATGATGATGAGCAAGCAGTATCAAGCGTCAAACTAGGAGATGGCCGTCAATTCGTTGTTTGAATGATGCTGGAGTAGATCTTACCTCGGACCACAGAGATTATACAGATAGCTGACTCGATTACTAAGAATGGTGCTGCCGCTACCCAAATGACTGTATGGTCTAGGATTGTCAAGATCTCGATGCCCCCGGAGGAAGTAATCTGCAGTGAAGTTCCCGATATAACAGCCTGTATTTGAGCCAGACAATTGACTCAGAGTTATACCACCAGACTCAAAGGATTCGTAAACACATTCCAACAACTTCCTCTGTTGGGGATCCATAGCATTTGCCTCCTCTTGAACGATGCCATAAAATGATGGATCGAAGTTCCAAATATCTTCATTGATAAAATAGCCTCCTGCTGGACGTGTCGACCCAGGACGGTTTTTGTTTGCGTGAAAGCCGTCAGCGTTCCAACGAGATGATGGAGGTTTCGATAATCCGGAGCGTTCTTCTGCAAGCATCTGCCAGAACTCATCCGGAGTGTCTGAGTCGCCTGGGAACCGACATCCTGGCCATACTTAGCTAAATAATGTACATGGTAATGGGAGAGAAAACATACCCCAACCAATTATGGCAACGGGTTCGGGCGAAAATGTAGTACTATTCATCATGAAACATCGATATAAGGAACAAGACAGTGAGATACTTGTTTTTTTCTCTGAGTGGGTAGTATTGCGTCAGGGCGATGAGTAATGAAGTTCAGATTAGATGTCGAGGCTGGAAAGCGATATGTAGAATTTGCACGGGTTAGTAGCGGACATGGGATTATGTCAACGCCTCCCTTCCTCGAGCAAACATGATGTTCATATACGGCGGCATGTAAACCCTATTCGCAAAGTTTAAGTTCCGACATAGGTCTATGCTGGAGGTCTCGGGGACCGCCTCACAAGATCCAAATCGGGTCCCGGCGGTCCTTAGCTGGACCTCTGAGCCGAGAAAGAAAGATGAGTAGACTGCAAGCATATTAAAAATGACCCTGAGAAGCGTTCCAAATCTTCTATATGACTATGGATAAAGGCCAGGCAATACTGGGAGAAAGATCAAGTATCTCAAGTCAAATGTAGAACAAGTAAGTTATAGAATACATTATGGGGAGTTTTTCTGAATTCTACGCTAAGCCTAATTTATACTGGTGCACGTCCTTTGTGGTCATGTGATCTTGTGTGGCAGTGCCTTTCCAGCACCTCAAAGTGGGAGGAGTAATAATTGAAACTGTTATACTGCAACTGCAGATTCCAAAATCTGACAAGCTGCGCGTATTTTCGCGTTCAAATCTGGAAGCTACAGGAGGATTGAGTCAGATATCAACATAACGAGTGGAGAGACCGCCGGCCACTTACGCATTGAGCACTGAACATGCTGAAATGATCACCTTCAACTCGAAGCTCCTCTAGGATGAAGTTATAGGGGTATTTGTGCCAACCTAAGCACGGCTCTTCCCGAAACCAATCGACTTCGACGACTTTCTCTGTTGGAACCACCTCAAGAGCTCTGATGAATACGGTGGGTGGCGGCCTTTTCAATCTTCTCAATCTGTTAGTGAGCTTTGCGAGAATTGAGACGGTGATTTACCTTGTGTCATCCCAACTCGGTTGTTCCCATATCGAAAGCGCGTGGATGATATCGTTGACAGCCTGTTGTTGTGCAATCATATTCTTTGCAGGTTCGTCTGGTGCGAGCGGGTTATGGAACTGGACCGGCGGTGCGTCTTTGGGTCTCCAATCCGGGAAGTCCGGAAATGGTGTGTCGAGCATAATGATACCAGCAACCTCAAGTTCTGGTATCCTGTCCAGACACTTTGCGACCTGAATTGATATCGATCCTCCAGCAGACCAACCTTCATAGAAATTTAACATAGGATTTTTGGGGCGCGTACAGGGTACTAACCACCGAGAAAGATTTTGCCCCTCGATACTTTGCCGCGGATCAAGCCAGCATAAAGTTCGCCCATTTCTTTGATTCCGCCCTCGAATCTTCCGCCACTGTGAAGATGTGGATATGAGATCCCCCATACATCTCGGTCTAGGCTTTCGAGAAAATAGTAGGGCAACACAGTGCCACCGCCATCATGGAAAAGGAAAAGCGGGATTTTCGATCTGTGGCGCCGTCCAGCTTTTTGTACCAGAATTGGATTTGCCATGACGTTCAAAAATCTCTTCAATTTGTCCGATCTTTAATCCTCGTCTAATCTGTCAAGAATTGTTTGATGCAACAGTGTGGAATGCGTGGAAAGGAGAAGCACGAATATTCTGATAGTCAGAGGTAAGACAAAATAGCATATCAATTATATGACCCGGGGTCGTTCCAAGTATGGGTCTATTGCAGTCCCGCAAGGTCGGGGCCCGGATTTCAACTTTCCAAGATCTCAAACAGCTATTCATTTGCATATTTAAATGTAAAGCAAAAACCGGAGTTACCAACATTTGCAAGTCTATCCTACAGGTATGTCATTTGTTATTCTCCAAACGTCCCATCAGCTCAACAAGTCTTCTTATCACGCCGACAATTATCTACGCTATGTCTACCGATACTTCACGGCAATCTGCGGGGCCTCCCGAGTCGAAAGTTCTCGTCACTAATTTAACGCCGCTCGATCTTCTTATGCCTCGTACTTATGTAATTGGAATAACGCTCAGTTGGCCAATCTCCCGCCGCGTCAATATCGAAGATGTGTACAATCATCTCAAATCTGGGTTGAAGCAGACAATTGCGGAAATTCCTTTTGTAGGCGGCTCTGTCGTTCCTACAACCTCTCGTGGTAAATTCCAGATTGAGACATTGCCTGAAGATTTCAAAGGCGAGCAGCTGGTTTTCAACGACCTTCGGAGTGGTAGTGGCACTAACTGGCCACATTCTTACAAAAGCTTACGAAAAGCTGGCTTTCCAAGCTACGTATTTGCTGAGGAATGCCTAAGTCCATCCAAGCGGTACCTTGGGATGGAAAGGATGCCAGTGATAGCAGTGCAGGCTAACTTCATCGACGGTGGTTTGATTCTACATCTAAGTGTTCTTCATACTGCGTGTGATGCATTTGCCTGGAGCATTATACTTTCCAATCTATCAGCGAACGTTAACGCCTCATGGTTAACGGAAGATGGCATTGAGATTTCCCCGAATCATAAACTCTCCTCGGATTCCCTCGATCGATCTCCACTTACGCGTGGCAACCCCACGGTTTCCAAGATGGACTTGCGAGAGTATGAAATACAACATGCGAATTCCGGACTCGAAAATCCTCGGAAATATCTCATCGAGGCTCCAACATCGATCTCCGAGATGGAAAATGTTCTATTTTCTATTTCCACCACGAAATTGTCGCAATTAAGGGATCACATCTCAGCAACTAGCTCGTCGGGGCCATGGCTTACTGTGAACGATGCGCTTTCAGGCTTTCTGTGGTTCTGTATCAATCGTGCGAGATTCAGGGAATCTGATCAGAAACCACTCCGAGGAAATTTATCTCTCGCATCTGATGGACGTACCGTCCTCAATCCCCCACTCCCAGCAACTTATGTCGGAAACGCTTCTACGGGTTTCCCCATAACCCTTGATATACATCCCACATCTATATATGAAGCAGCACTTACTATATCGAAGGCACGGAATGAGTTTAATGATAAGTATCTACGAGATCTTACTGGATATCTGGGTGGATTGGATGATATCACTTCGGAGCGCGTCATGTACGCTAAGACTCTGGATCCTATCTTAGTTATCAGTAATTTGAAAGATATGGAATACCATGAGAAAGACTGGGGTGGCCCTTTGGGATTTCCCGACTGCATGAGGATAGGAAGTCGTATTACAGATTATATTCCACGAGTATTTCCAATGCCAACACAAAAGGATGGTACCATCGACTTGGCTATCTGGATTGAGCAGTCTGCGGTAAAAAGTTTGATTGACGATGATCTGTGGAGCCAATGGATTATGCGCACCTGTACCTAGACTGGAGCTCAGCGCTTCGGAAGACTTACACCGCCGAATCTCTGTCCGGTGCATCAATTTTATATTACCTTCAAATACAAATATACTTTAAGTTTTTCCGTTGTTGGAATTATGGCGAGACATCTCAGGTGATATTTTTCGTATAGGCAGTCTACGGACTCCACATGGAATAGATATGCCCGCATAGCGGACAGCAGTGCGGGGTCCGATGTGAATGAGAACGCCGATCGATCACAAAATACAAGATGAGCCTCGTATCTTTCCAGCTCAATCCATTCATCTCTGTTTCATCAATACTGGTCTAAACTCAACTGCGCCCATCATGACCGCCATGGAATCCTCATCACAGCAATCAGTCAAATTTCGATTACCACCCTCGTTCCTTGAAGGCATTGAAGACAAGTCGTGGGTTCCGACTCCGGAGGACTGGCTTTATGGGCGCTGGCACATGACCCATACTTCTCAAAGATACTATTTGGAAGGCACCAAAAACTTCGTCATCCAATACGGCCCTGTCATGAACGGGGTTTGGCCTTGTTCAAATCAAGAAATGGTTAGCCTAACACCACTCACCCAGCCAGATCGCGTCTATACAGCCTTTGGAATTGATACCCCAGTCGTTGGTCTCCATGACGCTTGGCTTTGTCAGTGCACTGGTCACCTCAGTCATATCTCAGACTACGTAGCGTTCCTCGCATGGGGAAAAGATAATAACGATATAGATTGGGTGGTAATGTATTCGACTCCACCTCCAGGTGCTACGGTGGGACTTCCAGCGCAGACCGCGATAATGAGTCGAGCACGTTGTGGTCCGGATGAAAGCACAGTGGAGAAAATCAAGGAAGGGCTGCATGCCTTGGGGGACGTCGAGCTGAGTAGCATGGTGGATAACATTCGGTCACTACCGCATGATTCCGTTGTGCCTGAACGTCCAACGTGTGAGTATAATGTTGTGCAGAATGTCGACTCTCTGACAAGATTTTGATGCGTTCCAAGGAAGATACAGGCGGAACGTTTTGGATATTAAAGTTAGCAAGGGTTACTCTGTATGTATCACAGTTAAGGGGCATCATCGTGGATATCTCCCTTCTGCCTCTTGGCTTATCCAAATAGCGTGGATGTAGTTCGGCAGAGTATATGTAAATATTCATGTAAGCCCTACGGCTAAGTCGGGTATAGATAGTACCATGGATAAATCCAATAAGACACTGTCTCGTTTACTTGTAGAAGGATTCTTCCTTGGGTTGTCTGTGATAAGTATACAGTCTGGGCGGGGTTTGCGGGGCGGAGTCTTACTATCCTCGCCCCTGAACAAAGGGTGTTTTTTTCCGTGTCTTGCTGCCTAGAATTTTATCAAGGGGGGGATGGTAGAGTCCCCGAAAAAGATTCATGACAGGCATTATTCAACCCTAGAAGAATACCACGACTAGGGGTACACTTATTTATCCTGGAGATCAAGTACCTTGTTGTCTTCCTGGGGATGTGGATAAGGGAAAGCTTTGCAAGAGAGTACGAAGTACTCGTAGGAAGGCGCGGGAAGACTCTTTTTCCGGCCAATCATATGTGTGGTAGCGGCGGGTACTGAGATTACGACAAGCTTAGGTAACTTGAGGGGTTATCTAAAGACTAGGTTAAGGGGTCCGCACGTGGACAGATTTCACCGTTCTGGTTCGGTTGTGACGTTGGACTATTCCGAGAGTGGAAGAAAACGGGGCCCGTTGCTGCGTCTACCCATGCTCATATGCCGGGCCACGTTCGGTTCTTGCTTTTAACAACGAGATGGTGCGCGCCAAAATACCGGTACAGATTCGGCAACTTAAAAATCTGGGGAAACGCGACTGCACGCCAAGGAAGCTTACTACTATCTACCCCCTGAATAAAAGTTAAATTTTGAGGGATAGTACCAGTACAGGAGCAGGGCTAAGTCCCTCAGTTATAGTAGCGACGGCTCTGCTTATCGAACGAGCGACCCTGTGGGGCGACGCTGTAGCTCGGAAAGTTTATTTTCACCACCCGAACCGATCGAACTGTCTGCTAAGAAGACGTTATGACAGCCCGTTACATGACGTGTCCAAGCGCTATGTGGACTGTGTAGACGGTCTTGGGATGGGGATTCAAACTAATCCGCGACCGAATCAAGTTGCACGATAGTTGTAATTACTAATAGAAACTTTGGGGTGAAAGTCCACAGTCATTTATGAATTGCATAAAGCTCATCGGATAAAGGTGCATCCTTATGCACGCAGACCCAAATTGCCGGTCTAAATATTGCCCTCCAATTCCAACACTGAGATTAGTGAACATACTGAGTATTTACTTCCCGCCTCTTCACGTCAATCATAGAAATGTCTTTGTAGGTTGCCGTCTTCCTTTCTACACATCGATAATATATTAACGTGGGTTTTGAATTCTGTAGACAACAGCAGAGACCCCCGAAGCTTAGGCATGCTTGCAATGAATGTCATGCATCTAAGGTTAGGATGATTCTTCTGCGCATGAGAAGCAAATGCTCATTCATTCGGAGTAGGTCAGGTGTACCGGAGAGCGTACCGGATGTCGAAGATGCGTTTACAATCAACAAGCATGCACATACAGTATCTCGATGGTGGGAAAAGTCCAAGGTCGACGCCGTCGAATATCTGCACTAAAAGATAATGGAGATAACGGGGTAGGCTCGTGGTAGGTTTATCCGGCTACGGATTATAAGAGTAACTAATGATCTTGGTAGCTTTACTGCAAATGGAACGTTGGACGTTCCAACGCCTCGTGCGATGCCTCCAAGCCCAAGAAGTGTAGAAGCTGAGATGAAACCTGTGGAGAATACTGCTCGGCCAGAGAACGTAGAAAGTTGCACAGTTCCAGCGTCACCCTCAAAAGACAATGCAAGCTTGGCTCTCGATCAAGTGACTACAATACAGCCACTACAAGAAAGCTCTTGTACAAGCTCGATGGAAATGGAAACCTCCAACGCCCAAAGCTCATCAATGGATTTCGAATCTTTGTGGGACTTTGGAGGTAATATCGGAGACGATCTTCTTTCAATATCTGGTGAAGATGTTGCTACACATTATCCATGTTACGAGGATTCAGGAATACATGCATTTCCATTGGATGACCCGGAAAACGAGCTCATCCAAGCACACGAGGGGTTATCGCCAAAGCCTCAAATGGAGCTTTTGGAAAGTCGAAGGGAGCCTGCTTCCCATCAACAACACGCACAGACTCGAGAGCAAGTATTACCGATTGGTGCGCATTCAACAATACGACACAAAGAACGCTATCGCGAGAGAAATAATTTCGAGTCAATGTCATTCGATATCCCCAATACTCCATACACTCATGCTCGACATAGCCCACGAAATTCCTACACACCCAGCCACATTCCGAGTCCTGCATCTCCCGCTCCTCCCACTCTACCATCAATAGCATCTTTCCATGCCACTTCTAAATGTCTCATAATAATCGGGAAGCTGCAGAAGCTTCTTCTTCGCCATTCCTCGCTCTCTCTCGATGTCATACTATCGACAAATAAAAGCGCATTGTCCGAACTGATGCACTTACTGGAAACGTCTCCGGAACTTAAGGAAGATTACCTTTCCCACATTGGCAGTAGCATTTCGCCAAAAGGTCATTCTGTACCGTTGGTGATTTTTGTCGTCACACTACAGCATATTTACGACCTTTACAGCCAAGCCTGTCGGATCTTTCAGTCCTCTCATCCAACCCACAAAAAATCACCATCCGATTTATCTCCTCAGAGTGCCCCATCTTCACGCTCGAGCTCACAATCCTCGCTACCGCAGCTCGACTTTGGGATTTTCAAGATTGATGCTGCTTCCCAACGTCGTCTTTTTTCGGAAATCATCTTAAGAGAACTAGATAACTTTTTGATGGTTTATGCCAAGGTTAATAGGCTGTTTGTGAACGAATTAGATGATATTAGCACACAGATGGGAGTAATGGAGGACATGTTTTTGGGTGTCAAGGAGGGGATTTGGATGTTATGTGAAAGTATCAGGACGTGAAGAAGCGGACGGGTAACTCAGTCTGATAAATCTGACAATGCCCTGTCAACCCTAATTTCACTTCCATTGCGGAAGCTGTGAATTGCGCGGTCCATTAGGAGGTTGTGTCGACTAATCGATCAATTTTATTTTTATTTTTATTTTTCTAAAACACCTTTATTCTGCCAAGTGTATATATCGGTTCGTCATGTTCAAATATGACTTGAATAGTTATGTATATAAGTTCTCCAATCCAAATTTCCCTTGAAAAATTTCAATTTCAACAATTTTAACTCAAAAGATCTGAAATCAAAAGGCAGTCGGATAGCCAGTCCCCCACTGGTTAGTAGTCCCGGGGTGACCGAATTTCCAGTAGGTGAGTATAACAGGATGGCGTGGCAGGCTTATCAACACATTAACAATAGATAGGAACCATTTAATGTGATAATCATGTAATTCAATGCGGTTTCTACTCTAAACGTTTTGTTCCATCAACCAAAAAAAAGTAAAATGTATGTACTGTATGTATAAGTTATATGGCCCGATCCGAGCCCCGAGCCACCAATTAATTACCCCCGCAATGAATGAATGAATGAATGAATGCTATCCGCACTTATACAGTAGTTCTTCAGGAACAGTACAGTACATATACATACGTACTGCAGCACTCGGTAACTTAATTGGAGGACCACAGCTTCACGACCTGCAGAACCGTTCATCTGTGGTGAGGGATATGTATGTATGTATGTATGATTGAGGGATGGATTGACTACTTATGTATATACACCTGCCACTGGTTTATGGCACAAAGTATGTTTGTTACGTAACAGTTCTTTTTTAAGCAGCAGTTAACCTTATACCAACAACACCTTAAGGAGGGGATACCAATAACACCGTAACGAGGGGGAACGAGCAGCCCAGGCGGATCTTGGTAACGATGCTGTAAAGATGCATGCATGACGTAGTAAGTATCCGTCGGGAAACGGTCCTTGTACGTCGTCCTCCAACAACACGAGCCCAAAGTGTATCTCATCCGATTCGTCTTCTGCCCGATTCCGAGAACTATGCATCTATCCATCGAACGGCTAGTTCCATCCGACGGCTAGTTCCATCTGCAGGTTCTCTATTGGTCATTCTCATAAATCAAATAAAGGATATGATAACACAATATCTCTCTCTATACATGAATGAAGAATAGAAGTCCCCCGCGAATAAACATCCGATAATTTTTATGGGAAAAGACTACCGCGGCGACTTTTCAACAATAATGGGAAAGACATGCTTTGGTCTGCGTTTAGAATTGGCAAAGTTCGAGCGGTTTGGGGATTCTATATAAGCGATGCTGTAGCAGTGAAGCTCTCCTATTTAAATTGATGAAACTATCCCCAACAGGTGCCCAATTCTTAATTCATCGACCACAAGGCTAAAGTCTTTCCACTTCATGGGTTTCGAACGCAGCTACGGTTACGAGTTCCACGGCTCTTGCAAGCACTATGTATTTTGATAATATCAAAGCGAATTTGACCCGGCAATCCAGAGGTTCGACACTTGTGTTATGAGTCTTTTCACGCCTCAAGATGAGACATTCCCCAAGCACAAACATGTTTATTTTGTTTCAGTATGATTTTTGCTTGTGGAGATACATGCGAGCAATCTGGGAAAGATAAAACAGAGCAGTATAATCATACGCCACCAATCTCTCGAAGGAGTACATTTGTCGCAGTCATCAAGCTCGTCACCACCACTTGGTCCAAGTTCTTCAGACAGCAATATCAATATCCCGCATGTGTTATTGCAGTATTTGCCCTCAGAGAAGTCCTTCTGCACACACGTCAGGCTCGAAAGAAGGAGAGAACAGGTATTCGAAGGTCCCTACAGATGCCTAGACTTGGACATTGTCGTTTCTCTTCATTTTTCAGTCTCCTAGAATTGATCCGACAAAATCTAAATATATCATGCTTCCTCCATCCTCTAAATATATCTCGCTCCCTCCATCCTTGTCCGAGGTTTCCACGTCACTCGATTCTTCGTTCTCGTTCGAATCTTCCTCGCCCGACTCACAGTCAACGAATTCTTCATTATCGGAGTTTCCTCATCTGAATCTGCCTCGTCTGAAACATCCTCGTCTGAATTGTCCTCGTCTGAACTGTCAAGTTCAACCCAAGGCATATTCACACAGTTGTAGATCTGCTCCGCATCATAACCACAAGTTGCCGATGCTTTTCTGAAAGCATTATCTGCATGAGCCTTTCGTATCAATCGGAGTATTTTCCTTGTAGATTGTGAGTCTACCCGATGAAAGCAGTCTCCATAGGTCTGAACCCCGTTCGTTAAAAGCTTCTCTAGTGTTTCTTGGCGCCACTGTTGAGCAGGTCCCAATCCGCTAGCATCCAGATACCACTGCTTCGCCGTTGTCATATATGTTAACGTCTCCATTAAATCAGTCTCGGGTCGATAATGCCTTAATTCGGTCCATGGTACACCCGATTTCGCATGGACTTCTTGTGGTGAGTATCCACATCTCGATAGTGCCTCCATCCAGCTACGCTCGTAATCGTTATCTTTGGCAACATGACTTGGAGTTTTCCCACACGCGTCAACAGCCAGTACATCTTCATCACCCTCAATTACACGAACAAGTACAGCTATAAGCATATTATGAGGGCGGAAGATACGTCTAATACTATCACCGTAAAATTCTTTTCGAAGAATTATATGAAAGAAATTTTCTCCGGAGTTGTTCACAGGCTTGTAGTCGACTCCATATTCCATGAGAAGTTTGATTACTGCAAAGGAATTCTCCACAGGGTATTTAATATTGATAGTATATCCATATGGAGAGATAAGTGCAGCCCTGAGGAAAGCGGTGTTGCCATTGTTATCTCGATCGTCAATGTCGTGTATCAGTCCTCCATGGTCTAAAATAACTCGTACCATATCCTAAAAATTGTTAAAAATAGTATTTATCAACACAACTATCAATCCCAAACTCACTAAGTGCAGCTGGCTCACTGCATCCATTAAAGCACTATACGAATACTTTCCAAAGGCTTGAGAGTTGCGTAGATTTGCATCTGCTCCAGCATCTAGTAGTATCTTTTTGCCAATCATTGCATCTCTTTTCTCCTCGTCAGTGCGTCCGTCCATATTCAGCCCCAAAGAGGCCAGTAATGGCACCCTGCAGTGATGGTCAATGAATGACCAATTGCATATCTACACTGATTTCACATACATAGGTTTGACAGGAACGTCTAGTTTGAATGCGTCGACATCTGCCCCTTTTGAAACAAGGTACTGTACTGGTAAATATTAGGGTGACTCCTGTAACCGGATCCGTAGGAGTATAGACTGTACTTTATGCGTTAGCTAGGACACAGTGTTTCCCGCAAGACTGGCGTTCTTACCCCTAGTAATGATCGTCCATCCATATCACAGTCGGTCAATGATGCTAACCATCTTGTAAAATCTGCTTGAGTCCATCCAAGTCGCCATTGCTACACCTCTAACCTATCCACCGCGTCTGCCGCCCGTGCCGCCCGTGCCGCCTGAACATTCTTGTGCTACAATGATCTTCAACCCCTTGTTACTCGAACTTCCATAGTTATGGGAAGTCTCTATCGCGTCTTTTTGCTGAATGATCATATACATCTAAGAATCATGTGAAATCTGTTTGTCTCCCAAGGGGTTGGTCGCCTTCTGGTTGTCTTCTGGTTTGTCTTCTGGAAGCGGGGGTATGAAGCCACTTTACACAAAACTAGCGCATATCCACTACTTCGTAGAAAGAGGACTGGCTTATGCCCCACAAGGCAATCTCGCACCGGCACTTGGAGCGATGAGATGAGCATTGGCAACTTTATTAATTGTTTCGAAATATGCCTGATACGGATAAATTGTACAGAGGCACGTGAGAGGTAAGTAAATACTGTCTTTCCATTGGAGTGATGTCACAAGACATCTATCTAGCTGTTTAGGCTAAATTGAATAAGTCCCTAAGGTTAATATATAATATATTACAATATTATACTTCGTATGTTATATATTATTGATAGTCGCCATCCCCCAAAGATTTCAAACATCTCGCTCTTCAACTTGGAGCGTCTCATATACACATCAACTCCAAGATGGGTACTGCAACTGATGAAAGCGACTTCAACGAGGAGCAACAGGCATTTTTGCCGACATCGATGGGCGAGGAGAAGCCAAGTCCGCCGAAGACTCGATATAATGCAAAGTTCTGGTTCCGAGCATTAATTGAAGCTGCAATGCTCATTACTATACTTGCGCTGCTTCTCGACCGTTCGCAGCTTAAAATATCTCCATCTCCGGTACCAACATGTAAGATGCCAATGCGTCAGATTGTTCGCAGATACACACACATTAACATGAATCGCAAGTTCCAAAGAAACCATACACATTTTACCAGAACCATCGATACGCGCACAAAGACATGTTCAAGGACGAAATAGAAACCCTGCATACTCTTCACAATTGGATCGAATTGAGTTCTGGTAGGATTTCATTCTCTCCCATACACTTGAGTACGTGTAGCTAACATCCAACCCCCTCTTCGCAAAAGCCGCCAGAGGATTCGTCCAAGTTCACAGTACCAGCCACGCCAAACTCCCCGATCCATATATCGTTGCGGTCAATCGCACTTCGGACGGCCCAGCGTACATGGTGTCTGCGTTTCACCAGCTCCACTGTCTCTCATATCTCGTCGAGCATTACCAGGCCACGATGACGGAGGAGGTGGCGGAACATACGGCCCATTGCGTGGATTATCTACGCCAGGCGATTATGTGCAATGCGGACATAAGTCTAGAGGGACAGACTCCAGAGGGTGCTGGATGGGGTGCTGTACATCAGTGTAAGGATTGGGATGCGCTTTTGGAATGGGCGAATAAAAACTCGGCGGCTAAGTGGAGGGGAATTCTTCCTGATACTGCGGTGTTGTAAAAACGGAGCTGGAAGCAGATTTTATTTTTCACGCTCGTGACTGTAAATATGTATATAATTATATAAACTCATCTGATGAAAAGTCTGGATATGTTTAAAGATTGTGTGATTCAAGCTCTAGCTAAGAAAGATAGAATAAAATCCAGAACCTTAATCTTCCAATATCTAGAACCACCAGCGTTGTCGAATTCCTCATGTAACTGCCTAGCCTTAGCTTTTTCAAGCCATCTTATTTCTGATTGCCCTCAATTGCAGTAGTATCAACCCCGATAGTGATGTACCCAATCATCCCATTTTCAACATTCTCTCCATCAGCAGCAACGATATTCACAATCGGATTGTAACCATTGGCAAAGCTACCGCTGAAGAGATAATCCACAGCGTTGGTAGTACGATTGATTTGCGTATGCGACGCATAAGGCTGGAGAGCCAAGATCTGCTCCGTGAGAGCCTCTTCAAAGTAGAGCTGGCCAGTGCTAACAGTATTCCCACTGACAAGCGTACCATTGCTATGAAGAACCCAATCGGTATGCACTTGAGCGTGTATATGAATCGTTCGCTGGACGTAGAATCCCGGGAAAATCGTCTTTAGCTCCACCACACCAGCACTGTCTGTGGGCCACATCCCTCGCAACCAAGTACTGTCGCCAGTATGCAGGTCCGTTTCACCGATGACGAAATTGGTAATGTTGAGCTCTTCGAGAAGGGTTGGGAAGGGGGTATTGGGAGACAATGCATCGAAACTAGAGTAACTTCCTGTGGCATTGCAGTGCCACAAATCGACCAGTACGTTCTCGAGAGGTTCGCATGTCGCCATATCAAGTACCCCAATGTCGAGCCAAAGCGGGACTCCTGCTTGGTCCTCGGTCAGGTCTTGTCTCAGGGTCTGAGATCGTGGCCAAACATATGGTCCTTCGGTGACCTCTGGGGTCAGGACGCAAGTATCATTTTGGATGACTTCGTAATAAGGAGCCTCGGTGGTAATGGTAAAGGTTGCGTTTGACCGTGCTGCTAGGTCTCGTTTGGCTTGGTTTCTTTTGGCATATCGTTTCTCGTTCATACTCGCCGCTGCGGAAGCGCATCTTTTCGACATATCAGCTCGGCGCATTACCTCAGACCGGGGCATGATTGGGTGAGGCCCTGGGTGAGCAACAGTCGACCCAATGATAAGCCCAGCTGTGAATATGAAGGCAGAGAAGTGCATGATGAAGTGCGTGATGAAGTGCAATGAACAGGAAGAAACAAGATGTACGATGTACGAACGAGTGCATGATAATAGGAAGGAAACACGGATTTATATAGAAAACTGGACCCCCTCTCAATCGTAGCCCCACCTTTCACTGAGCTACGAAATGACTTCATGGCTGCAGAGAATCATATCGTGCGAAGAGTAAACGGAGGGTCTACAACTCCAGACCGTCAATTTCATTGCTTTGACATTTACTCGTCAGCGATAGCTTGGCAAACAAGAACCGGCAGGTCAATGAGCAGGTATCGCGGCTTTCGCTCCCTGTTTCTGGATGTATCCCCAGAGATCCGCAAGATCTGAGATCACAGTCCAACAGCCCAAGGTAATAGTATGCCCCCCCCCCCAAGAATAAAGGTTATTCGGTGGGTTTTGCCACAGAGGGTATAAACAGGGGGGTTTAACCACTCAAAATTGAAGGCTTTGTATCTATCATTGACTAAGATCCCTTCCTCGGTTTCTCCGAGGTATCTTCGATGTAAGTAGGAAAATACTGCCAAGGTTTGTGGTCGACGTCGTGCTGGGTGGATTACCAAATGGTGGACGGTCGTGCTGGTGGATTACCAAATGGTGGACGGTCGTGCTGGTGGATTACCAATGGTGGAGACGTGAAGTGGTAGTTCTAATCCGGATATTGTGCCGCAGGCTACGCGCAATTTCTTGGCGCGCTGGGATGCGTATGCTCGCTGGGCATTGCGATTGAAATACAACGTATGTAATAGGTCCAAAATTTCTTCTATGTCTTGACCGGTAGATTGTCCTGCGTGTTTGCGGACTTATGGACATGCAAAAAGGCCGACTGCAACTTTACTAAATGATCCAATCTATCAGACGAGCTACTTTTTACTTATATTCCACTTCAATTCTCAATTGAGCAGCAACAACAATTAAAATTAAGTAAATCTATACAGAAGTAACTAAAGTAGGATCTATCAAACGATTTAGGTAGGTCCTTTTATTGTATCCAAGTTGTTTACAGATTCTATACTATAGTTGAGTTGACGATGCTATCTAAGATTCTTCCTTCTTGACAGCTATATTACCCTTAATCTGACTAGCTACCTCTTTCTGGGCTAAAAGCTTATTGGCTTCTTCTATAGTTGTTGATTATCGGTCTGCAAAATAGCTATTTTATAAGCTAACCTCTTAGTACTCTTAGTTAGAGTTTCAATTGACCGAAAAAGAAATATAGGAGAACTACTTTAATACTAAGCAATTCTATCTCGAACAAGATAAGTCTAAGAAAAAGTTTCTTTAGGGTTATAGGAGGTATATAACCTCTAAAGGGGGATAGTCCGGTAGCAGAAGACAGTGACCGAAGACAGATATATATCATTGAGATAACTTTTTAGGGATTGAATAGTACTAATCTAGTACTAAAGAATCTAGCTTCAGTATTAGAAGGTATAATTATCTACTTAAATACTTCTTTAAATGTAGAATTGAACAGCTCCTGAACATTCCATGATCACTCATAATACCCACAGAATAGCGTATCTTCCTGATCACCTGTAGTACCCATTGTGACGAGACCACCAATGAAAGTGCTGAATGACCTTAGAATATTGAGCTGCAGAACTAAGCTATGTGCAAGAAGAAGAGAGGCCTTATATAAAACCAAATGCTCCCAAGGCTATGCTTAGCGATGCCCTTAATGAAGTGGCATCCAGGCTGGCTAAATGCAATGGCTATATGTGCAACTACGTGTACGACTCAGGTGCAGTCGTCACAATCTAAGCAGGGATCAAAGTATCGAAAGCTGGATTATCCAGTAGGAAATAGCCTACAACTGACTGAAAACTTCGGTCGTTGATGAAAACCAAGCTCAATTCAACTTTCTTCTTGCTGTCTCCGCAGTAGATGCTACCTGGGCTAGTACCCAAGAAGTGTTTCTTATCAACAAGTGTGAGAATGAGATCCATATCATTCTCCACAGCATTCGTAATTGATAAATGAAGGCATTCCCAGATCGAGGAATGATCCACAAACGCCGGTTTTCCGTCATTTTTCATTCGTAAGCTACGGAACATACCAGAATCGTTAATTTGCCACAGCTTGAGCATATAAACCTCCTCCAAACTGCTATGTAGTTCGTTCAGCAGATAGATAGATCAATCAAGTTCATTCGATTTCAATGCCATCACTCCTCCAAGAGCTCTAGCTTCTCACAACAAGATAGCGGATAAAGAGGATGTGCTATCAATGCAACGAATTGTGGAAGACTTCAGGAAGTATCTGCATCTGCACAACTCCGGGGGCAATGCCACTACCACTCTGCGAATGCTGCATTCAAGGGCATCCCACAAGAAGCGCGAAAAGGCTCAAATAAGAACACTCGACTGCTATGCGTATGCGGGACCGAAATGCACGCCACTTTCATTAAGCAAATCGGTCTTCAGAACATCGAAGGTATAATGAAGGACTTGCAGTCAGAATCTAACGGATCCTGAAGAGGGTGTGTAGAAGTGAACAGCTCCTGAACATTCCATGATCACTCATACCCACAGAATGGCGTGTCTTCCTGATCACCTATAGTACCCATGGAATAGTGCAATTCGTGACCCACAGAGACTCATCCAGGATATCTATAAAAGTTTCCTATTTTCTATAGTTTAGAAAGATCAATCAAGTCAATCTTATCTTATATTAAACCTAACTAAGAAGTCTGTTTTGCTAATATAGGTAATATTAGCTTTGATAAAGCTATATGTTCTACAGTACTAAAGCAGAGCGGATACCCTTTTGAACCTAGATTAAGAATATATTGAACTGCTATATTCTCTTCTAATATAGTCAACGGGCGGAATCATAGTATTATTGTAGTAACAGGTTGTATTCTGGCTATTCTTCGGGAAAGTATATTCTTAGACACTTTGTACTTTTTTGCAGCTTTCCGTTTACTTAATCCGGGTATCGAATTGAGCGCCCAAATCGCGAGATTCAATTAAGTCTCTTTACCGAGTTCTGGTATATTAGGTTGTTGATTTGTTAATAGATTAAGTTGAGTTGTAGAATATAAGTAAGTGGCTCATTTGATGGGTTGGATCGTTTAGTGGGAATCAGGATTATACGTTATACGCCAAGGACACTCCTTTGACACCTGACCTCAGCAAAATCCGTTTCAAGATCTAAAACGCGGCAGTTGAGGATCGGGGACGCTAATCTATAAAAAATAATTAGCCGAGCAGATACTCACTTCGTAAATAGGATTAGCCGAGCAGATACTCACTTCGTAAGTAGGATTAGCCGAGCAGATACTCACTTCGTAAGTAGGATTAGCCGAGCAGCGTAAGTAGGATTAGCCGAGCAGATACTCACTTCGTAAGTAGGATTACAATACTATAAATGCCAAGTTTTATATACTAATCGGACAAGGGAGCTGGCTTACGGTGATAGAATGTCAGATGAGGGGGATTCAGGAAGGTCTTGCCCTATTCCTACTGGTACATCATGCTACGTACAATCCCTTGGTGATTGTAACCAGATATCACCAGCTTGTTGACCTTTGAGGATATATCCTAGCCCAATGCAACAGTTCAGCGTTTTAGAGCCGCACCAGCCCCTTGTTATGCTGTGCAAACGTGGGCATAGTGCAATTAAAACTAGTTATACTGCCGCCAATCCTGATATGGGCCAGTAATCCGTCATCAATGGTCGAGGACGGTTTCCCATCAGCATCAATCGGGAAAAGAAGATACAGAGATGGACCGTATCTAAATCCCTAATCCCTAATCCTGTATCCCAGCCTTTAGTTACCGTACGCATCGAGGATCGAGTGAGTAAGCCCACGATGTCTAGCCCTCCAAATGTCTACCAGAAATGCTAACTTGATTAGGTGTACCATTATGAATCCGTGATCCCACAGGGCCACAGTTCACGCGGTGTAAATCAAGAAACTAGTGGGATTCGTGTACTTGTTTGTTCGTAGGCTGTGAGTATGTGAAGTTATGATCATCTGGGCTCCATGAGGACTACAAAGCGGTCATACGAGAGTAAAAATCTGTCAATAGAAGAGGTGATACTATGCTGTCCTAGCCCAGTGTCTATTAATATCTCCTACATTAATAAGTCCTGACTGTGCACCAAGACCTTTATCCCTTTTTAGGATACTGAAGTATATACTTAGTTTCGTAGGTCTTCAGGTTATCTTGGGAGGTCTTAGTCGACCTCTGCGCCGTTACTGGTGGCTCATGTTCAGGAAAAAGATGGCTGAAATCTTACTCACTTAGAAGAAGGCCTCATGATAACCACTTGGAGGAGGGAGGATAATCAGGTCGGAATATTTTTGGAACATTGATATAAAAAAACAAACAAGTCGAAACATGAGATGTGATGTTGGTTCAGAAGCTCTGCAGATACAAGAAGTTTTCCCATACATAAATAAGAAACAAAAGCCACTCCAAAACTCCCAAGCCATCTCATCCCCAGCAATCATTGATAACTCACTCTGATTATTCAATCAAATCTCTATATACTTACAAGTATAGTCTTCAATTCTAGCAGTCGTATCGCTCACCGCAGAATTATCCTTCATTTGATCTTATATTACCAAGACTCCAATTCATTATGCAACAATCTCGTAGAACCGGAACCGGTAGCAGTTCATTCAGCAGCAGCTCATCTAGAAGCAACACCGACCATAAATCTCATGGGCATTCAAATTCGACCAGAACTGGAAGTTCTGCTCGTAGGCTGCGGCGTGGGGCCCCATGGGCCGGGTTTTCCACTTCTTGTCCCGCCCACTGGGTCCCTATGGGCTGGGCGGGTAATGGGACAATGAGCTGTCCCGCCCATGGGTTACCCAGTGGGCTGCCAAGAACCCAGTGGGCTGCCAA
>JANHAD010000200.1:0-50890 GCA_026226035.1 Clarireedia monteithiana
GGGGGGGGGGGGGGGGGGGGGGGGGGGGGGGGGGGGGGGGGGGGGGGGGGGGGACGGGGAAACCCATGCGATGGGATCACTAGTTCTTTCTACCTGTTCCCCCCTCCCCTCCCTTCCAAGGAGGCTGATATTCAAAATATCCCTCCTTCCAAGCCAAGCCAAGAATCCAGTAGATGGGAGGAGATAAGGCGTTACGGCTAAAGGCAACATTGTGCCATGTGATTTGTGCCCTGACTTGATGTGCATTTACATACTTGTAGGAGGAAAGGAGTTCGAAATGCTGATCTGAAGAAAGGAGATGAAGTGCTTTGTTCCATTTGTGTTTGCTATGCGAGCTGGCCAATGGTGTGAGATGTCGTTTTTGACCAGTCGGTTTGAGGGATGTTCCCAATCATCTCCATGGTAGATAGTGTGGCATTACGAATGATACCGTGAAAACTTAGATTGATGTGCATCCTTTCATTTGCGTTTTCATAGGCAAGAAAAGGATATCCTTGCCTACCATCTATTCGAAAGCGAAAATTAAAAAAAAACTTTCTTTAAGTCGGCTTGATGTTGTGTCGTGTCCTTCCTGTCGCTTGCGTGCTTGCCCGGCTGTACTCCAGATTCTAAGTACGTACAGTAGGCTGGCAGGAGCAAGCTGCTATGCCTGGAGCAAAACAGATAAGGAAAATAACGGCTTTCCCAGCCTCCCATGAAACCGACCCCTCCAAAGGAAATGTGCCAGACTCACACGTGCACATTAAAATATATACGCCTCATTGGTCAAACATGAGCCGGGCATTCCTGCAACGGACCTTTTTCCCACGTGTGAGGTGGAGAATATTCTCTTCTCTCGCGCCTCAAGCGAAAAGTGCGAAGCCGCGTGCCTCTTTGATTCCCGTCTACCCCAAAAGGGTTATTGCTGGAAATTTCGTTTCTGCCGGATGCCGAGCTATTCTATTGTACTTCCGTACTTGTGCTTGCATCACATACATACATTCATGTAAGCGCAAATGTCGGTGTAACACCACTCAATTTCATGCACACTTACTCAATCCGACATGTCAAATGAAAAGAGTGCATCCAAAACTCATGTTGCACGAGATTTCTCCTTGGGCGTACTAGATCCCTCCCCGTGGTGTCAAGCCGGTTAAGTACGGCGAGACACCATCCGCATGTGTAGCCGAACATGCCGAGATACTTGCTTATAGTTCGGCTTCGATCGCAGCCGCCGAACCATATTTTGCGATCCGTCATTGGAGACATGTTGGTGGGTATAAAAGAAGAAAATATAATACCACGCCACGAAACCGGTGTGATCCTACTCGCGTTTTGACTTGCTGGGAAAGAGGTAAATTAAACAAAAAAAAACAAAAAAAAAAAAAAAAAAAAAAAAAAACTTGTCGAAATCTACTCGTCATCCTGACCGGTTTTCTGACGATGATGAGTCTCTTCCGTTAACCTCTTTTGAGCATTGGACCCCTTGACGTGTGGCGGTCCGCGATAAGTTTCGCCTGAAACCCGATGTGACAGTAACCCCAAATCAAGTCCAACGCTCTGGTAGTGGCCGACTACACTGTATTGATTTCAACCCGTCCCATTGGCATGATCTTCAAGGATGCGTCGTCTCTTTGCTGATCTTCTGGCTTTTCGAGATGGGCTGACCACGCTGCTCCTTCGCCTGCGGCCGCCATTGCCAGGCCTAGAAGTATTGATATTGAATTCTTCTCCTTCCGTGAACGTCAGGTCTCCCGTTTCCCCCAGTATCTCGCGTGAGGCTTCTTCCAGCAAAATACCCAATCCTATTAATGCCGTTTCGTCCATGCTGCGCCAATCTATCGCCCCTCCATCCGCAGTCGCACGTGCATAAAAATCTGAAGTATAACTATGTAGAGCCTTCAGGAGGTCAGACTCGGGCAGGGCAATCGGCGACTCTCGTTCGTTCGCAAAGTAGATGTCCGATTCGGCATATCTCGTCGGTGCATTCTTGCTCCGAAACAGTACTGATTCCGGGGGAACAGCACTTAAAGAACTTGATGTAGTATCCCGAGTTGAGGAGACAACTGCGTTCCTGGGAATGAAACCTGATGCAGAAATCCGACCTGAGCAACATGTCAATAAAATAATGTTCTTTATCTCCGACTGTGCGAGCATGGTGCGTGTTTTGTTACCTGCGACAGCATCGTACACGGAAGGCTTTTTGAGTTTTGTAACTCTGTCCTCCTCAAGTGATTCCTGTCCGACTTCTGGATGGAGAAATGCATTCTGGGAGAATGCTTTGGAAGCCATCCTGTACTTCTCTGTGTATTATTTTTTCTGATGGAGGAAATTGTAGAGCGGTGCTGCGGAACAAAATGTTAGCTCAAAATAGAAATCTTTTGAGAATTCTAGCCCCACGTAATCAATCTGTCGCTGTCGCAATGATTTCACACCTCAACCTTGCCACGTCAAGCTTTGTTCATTATCTTTGTACCGAAAAAATCGTCAACAGTGAATAGCAGATGTATGAACCAGTTGCTGTTTGACCGGTCCACGGGCAATCTTGACCCAAAAGCCTTCGCGCGCATCCAAACCTCACAGTTGCTTCATGCGATACAGCCAGCTCCGAGCCTACAATTCAATGGAGGCGAGAAAGCTATAAGTAACAATGGCGACGAGAGACCTCGAGATCGGGATCCAACTGAACTAAAGCTATGGGCGCATCAAACCGGAGTAAACGCGTTAGCGATAGATAGATTTGAGGGAAAGATGTTAGTATAAATACACATAGGTGAATTCCAACACGAGCTAATTGAGCAAAAATAGCCTTCTTTCTGGAGGTGCCGATTCAAGCATCAAACTATGGGATCTTGAACAAGTACCGGCCGGGGCATCAAAATACATATTCCGACCAACCGGAACGGTCCCTAGGTGAGAACATGCAATCTCCTCAATTCTCCAACATCCACTAACTCGGGGCTCCAACCACACAGAACAGCATCCACTCACAAATTTGGTATCACGCATCTGAGTTTCTACCCCTTTGATTCCGCAGCCTTCCTTTCCTCTTCATACGATCACCACCTGAAACTCTACTCGACGGAGACTCTTGCCCTCTCTGCGGACTTCAATCTCGGCTCCATCGTATACACCCATGCTCTATCACCCATCGCACAGCATCTCCTGGTGGCTTGCGCGACGCAACACCCGGCAGTGCGGCTGGTCGATCTCCGGTCTGGCGCGAGCACACATTCGCTAGCCGGACATTATGGCGCTTTGCTTTCGATTGTCTGGCATCCGACTGTGGAACATGTGCTAGCGAGCGGGTGTGTGGACGGATCGGTCCGGTTGTGGGATATAAGAAAGAGCTCTGGGTGTTTGGGGCTGTTAGACTTGGAGGATTCGGTCGGTGTTATGGCGGGGAGTGGGCAGCGGAGCAGGGACACGGCGAAGGCACATACTGGAGCTGTGAATGGTCTTACTTGGACAGATGATGGGAGGTTCATTGCCTCGGCTGCGCATGACGACCGGATCCGGGTCTGGGATGCGGCGAGTGGTGCGAATACGCTTGCTAGTTTTGGTCCTACTTTGAAAAACGGTCATCTTTCGAGCTGTCCTATCCTCACTTCCCCTACAAGCTTGACCCCGCCAATGCAAGACCTGCTTTTTTTCCCTAACGAAAGAGAGATTCTCGTTTTCGAGTTACATGAAGGAAGACTCTTAAAACGATTGAAAGTTCCTGGTCCAGCAGTAGCAGCAGTTAGATCTCGGACTGGCGAGAGGAATATCAGGAATCGGATAACAGCCTTAGCATGGAGAGAACCAGCGGATGGGATCTTCTCTGCTCACTCAGATGGTCAGATTAGAGCGTGGATACCGCGGACAGCAGAAGATGATGAACTTGACCAAGAGGAGCAGAGTAATTCAGACGTTCATGCGGACGAAGAAAGAGATAGAGGAAAGAGGAAGAGAAATGTTTTGGATGATATCTTTAGAGACTTGACGAGGCAGAAGATTAGTTTTGGTTGATATCATTTATATATTACTATATATATATAGCGTGCTTCTTCTAGTCCTTATAAAACCATTCATGATTAGCCGGGCAACAAATGGGTAGTCGCTACCTCTTTCATTAATCCGTGTAGGTATCCTTCTCTCCATCTATATCATGTTGTCATCATCTCATAAACTATTATACAAATCAATCTATTGCCAGGAAAACTCACCCATCTAAGACACTTCCCATATTCACTTGTTAGTATCCGCTTTACTCGCACTTTCTTTATAATGCACACCTATTACTTTTTTCTTTACCCTAGAGGCAGGCAAAGGATGTACTTCCAACACGATTCCAGGCCACAACACCGCTTTTCCAAGGATCTGACTTATAAAACTTGGACCCATTCAAATATTATCCTCCTTCGTCTTTTCCCTCCCAGTCTCCTCAACATCCACAACCCCAACTCCTCTCTCCACATCTTTCTCCTTCTTCCTATCCCCCACCTTCTTTCTTTGTGCCCTCTTCTTCGCATCAACCCCGTCCCTCCACCCTCGTCCCCACTTGACAGCCGCCGCTGTCGCCAAACTGCTCATCACTAAGAACCCCGCGCTAATGGTACTAAACCAGCCTACGCCGATCTTCTCTACTGCTGGTAGAACCGTTGCTGAGCCCAGAGCTGCGAAGAGGTATCTTATCATATCTAGAGAGAATGTCTGTCAGTCTCGTTTTCACTAATAGGGATCGATAGTTGTTCCCCCCTCGCAGACAAACCAGTATCCAAGTACATCCAAGCAACCAAGGAAAAACCAAAAGCACTCACAATTCCCCGCAATAACCTCCGCCCCGTTCCTCTGCATCACATCCAAACAATAAGTATTCAAACTGGGAAAACAAAACAACTGCGCAACGCCCTGCACAAACATCATCACAACAGGCAACGGGATACCGCCAAAATTCTTCTCCACGCTCCATCCGTACAACAACATGCAAGCCGGGATCACGATGCCCATGAACGGGAGCGCAGAGCGCAGACGATCTTCGGGGACGCGCGAGCCGCGCAGCTTGGTGTATTTGAGCGTGATGTGATCGCTGTAGCGGCCGCCGATGAAAGTTCCGACGATGTAGCCGAAACCCGGGGCGAGGTAGAAGAGCCCGGATTGGATCGGCGTGGTAAGGTGGAAGCGGGGGTTAAGAATGTAGCGGATCTGGGGGGGATTTGTGTTAGTATGGATTTCAGTTTTGATTCTTCTTCGGTGAAGGAACGAAGAGGAAGGGGGGAGAGAGGTAGAAAGGAGAAAGGAGACATACAGGCGTCAACAAAGAATACATATTCCAAACCAAACTACTACTCGCCAACGCAACCATGATCAAATTCGGATACCTATACAACCTCACCACTCTCCACGGATTCAACATCCCCCACAAAACCCCCGCTTTCTTCCTCCACCCCAGCCCCACCAAGTCGTCCTGCTTCTTCTGGTGAATAGTTTCCGGCAGCAAGAACCACGCTCCCACAACCGCGCACCCCGCAAGCGCGGTCTGCAGCCAGAAGATCACGCGCCAGGACTGGAACGTCACGATGATGCCGCCGATGAAAGGGCCGAGCGCGGGCCCGATCAATGTTCCCGAGAGAAACCAGCCCATGGCAGTGCCGCGCTCGAGCGGCCGGTAGATGTCCCCGATGCAGGAGGCGCCGATAGTAAGGAAGGAGGTTCCTTGGAAGGCGGTTAGGATGCGGAAGATGAAGAAGGCAGGGAGGTTAGGGGCAAGTGCGGTGCCGGTGGAGCAGCAGCAGAAGAGGAAGGAAGTTATGAGACAGACCTGTGCGGTGATTAGCCTGGTGTTTATTGAATGCATCTATTGATATATCTGTGGGATAGGATCACAAGTCTAGAGTTTTCAATGTTCGACTGAATATGGGACAACCTTGTACTATGTATGGGATGGACTTACCCATCTCCGTCCATATACCTGACTCAGTGGTCCCCAGAAACATGGGCTCACGCCCATGAACACCATATACGCCGCATTGCTCAGATTGATAACAGTCCCCGTGCTTCCATACGTGGAAGCTACTTCCGGTACTGCTGCCAAAACTGTAGTACTTGAAATTGGTGCAAGGAAACTGCAGAAAGAGAGAAGGCATACGATGACTACCTTCCGATTCGGCGGGATGCGGTCATATATTTCGTCAGGGACTTCGACGTAAGAGGTGTATTGTTGAATGGGGGCGTCTTGGGTGTGGGAGATGTGAGAGGGAATGGCAGTCAGTGGTGGAGTTTGTTGTTGTTTGGTATTTGCTGAATGAATGCTGCTAGTGGTGCTATGTATGGAGTAAGAGTCTTCGACTGATGGTCTCGGGTGTAATTTAGGAGACGATGGTTTGGACTGTTCCTGAGAATCATGGTGGTCTGAATTTGAAGACATATTTGTACTGGGAGATCAGAGAGTAATTGGATAGTCACAATGTATTCTCATCATACGCTGAATGAGAAAGAGATCGAAGACTGCGAGACGAGATAGAAGAACTGCTTCTAGAGCATGAAAGGCCATTAAACAAATCAATTGGCTAAACAAGGGATTCCCTCAGCAGTAGACGTCCATGTACAGGAATGAAACAAACAAACTCTCATTGACACAAAGCTCAAAGAGAGGAAACTCATGAGTCAAATAGCAACCCAGCTCTCAAAAAGTCGTATCCATCCCCACGGCGAGATAACAAACTTGGCCGAGCATCGGCTTTGGGCGCCGAGTGCAAGAAGTGCAAGTCTGGCGACCCAATAAACAAGCACTAGCCTGCATGAAAGAAGTGCAATCTCATCAGAGCGCCATTAACGGTAAAGCTTGTTGTTGATTCTACGAACATGATTTGCTTCAAGAATTTTTACCTGCAGAAAGTAGATGCCGTGTTTCCGTGCTATTACCGAATGGATCCCTGGGTCCGGGCTGGCACACAAATCTTTCTCTGGTGGTGAGTGTGATACTTCTGAATGCAGTCTATACGTGATGTACAGATAGAATTCTCATAGCCGTCTTAAAAGACTGTGTTGTGGGAAGTTTGATGGAGTTCTGGAGGCGATTTCTTGATTCGCATAGCTTCAGGAACGTCGCCAGGAGACCGCCGGTTTCGCTCGCACACGACACTGTTGAAAAGCGGTGCTCATGCATCATTACAGCACACGGCGGAACACATCCGTGTGCCCATTCCAACGACTTGCAGATTGATATATCCCCGGAAAGCTTGTCTATCCGTATCATTCCATTGGGCCGGAAAGCTGCCACTTCTTCATTCCATCTTATCTGGAATTTCTGTGGCTTGCATTCCCCTTTTCCAGTTCAGAGATTGATAAGGAGAAGCGAGACCATTTCGGTATTTTTGGTTTCTTTGGCAAGAGAAACGAATGGGTGCTAAATGGAAGCTGCTGTATGAAAATCACCAATATATCGTTTTACAAAGATGTCGGCTTTAATCTTGTCTAGGGCAGTGTTGAGGGCACATAACTGACAATGGTAGCCAATGAAATACATTTCAAAATTTCCCCGCAACATATTAGCAGGTAATGAAAGATGTATCACCAAGTTACAGAAAATAGTTGGCTGATTCGTTTCAAAATTGATCATTATTCATTAAGCTAATGCCATTCTGCAGGCAGTTGCAATCTGCTTCATTTGCCATCCAATCATGTTCATCATGCCTCTACCACGCATGCCCTCGGTTCATTACTAATATACTATGCCATTCCAGCTCTATCTTTACCCATTCATTAACTTTTCGTTACGCCATAACCCAATAAATGCGAATTAGTCCTTCACAATCTTAGGCACAGGGGACCATGTACAAGCCAATGGCACTTGGAGCGCTATTTTCGAAGTATGACAGCCCAACTCCACCTACACTGCTTCCACTGTACGTAACGGTCTCTCCTGCAGGGCAGGGGAAGGTTGCAACGGTGTAATTGTTTCCAGGGAGAATTTCGGTGGTGCCGTAGTCCGTGGTGACGGTCGGCGTTGTGCCATACGTTGTCTCTGCAGTAGCGATACCCGACAGAAGAGCAAAATCGAGTCCACCATGCTCTCCCTCCTCTTCTTCAATCCCTGTGAATGTGTATGTGCCGGCCTGCGTGGTTGAGGCAAATGGAAAGAGGAAGATGAGGGCGCAAGTGCCGGTGTATGGGGCGTCAGAAGGCACGTCGAAGTTGAAGAGGGTGGTATTTGTTGAGGTGATATGAGCAGTGTAGGAATTGCCATATGCATAATCGGGGGTCTCGGGCGAGGTTGGAACAATCAAGTGTGGAAACTGGAAAGAGCCTGAATCGATGTTCGTTGGACATGATACTGCCGAAGTTGCTCTAGGAGCAGTAGTAGCCGTTGCTGATGGGACGGCAGTCGATGATGATGTCGGGCGACCTAATGCGGCGCAGCTGAACCCTCCGTATAACAACTGAACGGTCTCACAGCCGGTGGCATCCGCCTTGGCTTGGCTGAATATATTGTAGCTTCCATTATTAGCAGGACAGGCAAGGTAATTCGCATTGGTGTCGTCGTAAAGCAAGTCACTGTTGTCTCCTAATGTGAAAAGTGTTGCGGTAGAGTTGGACGTGCATTGAAATTGCGCAGTAGATGAGGAAATGCTGCAATTGTTGCCATTTGCATCGGTCAGGACCTTCGCATTGATACTGTAAACTGCGCGAGGATAATCTCCGCCAATTCGATTCTCACCGATTGCAGTCTCGACGATGTCACCCGTGGGAGATCCGCCGATCGCTACCATGACAAAGGTACAAACAGGAGCATCCTGCCGTGGTATTACGGCGGCATAAGCCGCTGATGTAATGACTGCGAGGGGAATTGTGTACTTCATCTTGAAGCTTGAAAATCAAATGAAAATTGGATAGGTTAAGCCGGGTCAAGAGGTGGCTAGTTGAAGTGGAGTCAAGTTGAGCGAGGTGAGGCGCGATGATGATATGAGATGATACGAAGGGAAGGAGGGGATGAACTCAGCTCTTATATGTAAGTACATAGTACAATATCATCATGCACAATACAAATTAGTTGCTGATCGTTACCTGAGGTCTCACTCGCTTCCCACCCTTTACGACCAGCACCAACCTGCATCAAGCTGGTTTTGGTGTCAACAACATCGTCATTGGTGTCTTTATGGAGAATTAACCCTTGTTCATTGCATATCTTGTTCGTATTTTTTTAGAACTTCTCCACACCGGGGCACAACCACCCATCACACCAGACTTTTCTCCTATTGGATGGCCGTTTGGCCGATGTCGATGCAATGACCCCTCAACGCTCGAAATGTCGACAGTCGATGAGCTCACATTGGGAATTTCTATTGCCAAGCTGGCGACCTCGAGGCTATTTCCTAGCTAGAAAGGGTTGAAACGGCCAACGGGGAACTAATTTTGCGTGGCTGTCCTCGAGCAATGTCGAGCAATGTCGAGGTGGCTGGAATATGGCGGGGATGAGCAACCGTGATTGACCTCAAAAACCCTGGGCTGACATATTTAGATTTCTCATACAATATTACAATATTGTCCATCAAAGCACGCCTGAAAATTCCTCGTTATAACGGCCGTGCCGCAACCGCGCCCATGTCCATGTCCATGTCCATGTCCATGTCTTCAATAGTTTTCTCTCTGTATGCAACGTTCAAAGATGGATGCCTCAAGTGCCAGAGAACGTTATACAACATCAAGTATGCATGGCACTATATGCTTCAAGTATGCATGGCACTATATGCTTCAACTCGTATACGCATCCCAATCGCCGGACTGAGATGATTGTTCTTACTACTTGTCTGCCCTTGCTCCATTGATAAAGTGGTGTGGCTATGGATGGAGTGGAATGATCTCCGGTGGCTAAGAACCCTTGATCGACAGTAGGTATGTTTCTTCTCTTTACAACAAGCTTGCATTGGTACTGTAAAGTGTTTTGCGCATTTGCGTTACATCGGCCCTCGCTTTGTACCACCACGTACCACCAACCGACCAGGCCATACGAGTGTAGCATTCCACCAAACGAAGCATCGCACATCAAAATCATCATCATTATCGCTCTACTGAACACCCACTCTTCAATCCGCTGACGCAATGTATCAATCAAATCCTCTTCATCCGATCGGCATAGCCAATTCAGCATCGCATCCTAATTATGGGGAGGCTTCAAGGAAGCGAGCGCTTGTGGAAGTTCACGTCAAATGCGCTCCTGATTCATGTTACGAGGCACACTTCGTATTGCGAAAATATCTTCTTGCATATTTCTATCATCGAGCTCATGAATGATGTCTAAAATGGTTTACTTGAATCTCATGCTAAGCAGTCCGATACTCCCAGCATCTGCTACGTTGACAGAGAGCCCTTAGGAATCATTTTAGTTCTCCTGCTCAGTCGGCCTATTTGAAACGATTGTAGGTTATCTAGACTGATATCCACATATCTGTCAACGTGGCAATGGTCCTGAACGTTTCGGCGAAAAGAGTGAAGTGGACACACACAGTGTTGTTTTTGCTGGAGTGGTTGAGAAAAACCTTCAACTCCATGCGGTATCTGGTCAACTCGGCCACACTGTCTAATGCTGTCCTCCTGATCTTTATGGGATAGACAGCTTCTGTCCTCCAGTGAGCCAACGCTGTGTAAGAGTAGGCTGCTCAGAATCATCCATTAGCCATGGACTTCTATCTATTGCTCTGCATCGGAACAGCATCATGAAATTATCTCATTCACAAATCCCATCTTATAGCTTGTAATCCAAATCCAAGTCAACGTTCGCTTCTCATAGGCTTTGATACATGTATACACATGGCTGGTGTTTTATTGCAATCTTCCCATGCGCATGTTAACAAGATGATTTTGCTTCAGGCGGCCGTAGTCTTGACTCTTGCTTGCTTCGTGTATAGCCATTCGGAGCTCGTAACGCTCCAACTACAACTGGTATTTTACTCCCCGATCAGATTGGGGCACACCACTTCCTTCTACGCATTGCTATTCCTTCTCCAAGTTCTCGGCTCCCTGCACAACCCCAACAACGTTATATCTCTTGCTGAAAAATGTATTCCAATCATTCAACACGCCCTTTTCCTTCTCTGGTAAATCGTACCAATCTGGAGAAACATCATCGGCGTTGGTGGAGGTTTTGGCGAGCGCGCGAGAAGCATCGTGGCCTGCGAAGACTGCGGCGAGAGCGTTAGCACATGGTGAGGAGCCTCTTAAAGCAAGATACCGAGGACATCTAAGTCTTGAGAGCCGTATAAGGGCACTTACTGTGGTAGGAACCACCAGGAAGGTAAGCTTTGTTTCCAGTCACATCGTAGACTTTCCCCTATTTCTGATGAGCAATCTCTATGAGTGAACGTGTGGCCGATCATACCTTGATGGCGACATAACATTTGTCACTGTCAACTCCTGCGAAGCTGTTAACCCTTATTGAGCAGGAGAAGGAGAGGTAGTAGAGTAAATACCGTTGCATTTTGCAAGCTCTTCTACCGTGATAGGATCATCTTTTGGGGGGTCGAGGTTGACTGGAGTTTTGGGCTCGAATTTGCCAGCCATTTCGAAGCGTCTTTAAATTCAATAAGGTAAATACGTATGAGGATCTTGCAAGCTGAAGAACTTTAGAAGTAAATAGTAAATTCGTGATGATGATTGCGGCCGCGGTTGTGTGGGGGAGCTGGTTGTAGCGTCATTGATTGGCTCGTGCTTCTATGACATCTGAGCAGGGGTCTAATGTTCAAAAATGTCCCGCGCATGAAAGTTCTTACGGAGCTCCTCAAGCTACAAACCACTACACATTCGCAGCCGTTGTGTTTGAGTTCCCACCTCAAGTAAAAATTTCTGCAAAGCATCGAATCTCAAGATGTTGGCACCCAGAGTCGCCACATCTGTGAGGTCTGCCTCATCCCGCACATCACAATGTTTCCGTCAACAGCGAATGCAAGCTTCACCTAGACAGGCCACCCCACGAGCTCCTATTTGCATACGAACGCAGCAGCAAAGGTGCCACTCGACGACGACAAGAGGTATAGCGCCGCAATCGCGACCGCCGACTCAGTCCAAAGGCTCCTTCACGCGCAATGTCAAAATCCTCTTCAAACACTATCCATTTTCCATGACAGCAGCATTTCTTGCGTACGCCCTACCGCCTTCCTCCTCTGATTTCCCTCCAATTCTCCCTCCAATTTCCCCTCCTAATCCTATTCTTACTCTAGTCTACCCATCTAACAAACCTCTAGCATCGGCTGCGGGGTTGGTGCCCTCTTCTACGCCAACTACTTCTACCAAACCTACATAATCGGCGCCTTCAGCGCGTTCCCAGAGCCCGTAGCCAAACAATTGCGCAAAGCCCTCTACTACACCAACATGTCTCTCGAGCCGCGAAACGCATTAAAATACTACAAAGAAGCCCTTCGAGTCGCCGACGAAATCGGCATGGACCCATTCTCCGACGAGGTTATGGGGATTAAGATACAAGTCGCGGCGCTGATGGAGAAAATCCAGCAGTATCAGCGTGCGATTGATGTGCTGGAAATTATGACGAACGATTGTGGTAGGTGGATGGAGATGTTTGGGGAGAAGGAGGGGAATGAGGGGAAGAGGACGAGGGTACTGAGGAGGATGGTCGAGTTGAGTGTTAAGTTGGCGGAGTTGTATAGGGGGGAGTATGTTTTGGAGGGGGATAAGGCGGAGGAGAGGTTGGAATGGGCGGTGGAGACGATTTTGAAGGAGCAGAGGAGGAGGAGTAAGGCGGGGGACAGTTCTGCAGATGATGGCTGGTTATCGGATGAGGAGATGGGCGGAGCTTTTGAAGGTTCGTTTGTATAGCTCTATCCCGGAAGGTGAACAAGTCAAACTCACACAGAACTCAGCTCTCGCACATCTCTACGAAGAAGACAATAAACACCACCTCGCAGCCCCTCTCTTCCTCCAAGCAATCGCCTTCTCCACCCCCGCAAACTGCCACACAGCCGTCCTAAGTACTTCCCCCTCCTACCCCTCAATTCAACCCCACAACTAACCCCCGCTCCTCCTAGTGAACAACCTCTCCATCTCCCTCGCCCAACAATCTCCCACCGCCGTGCACCCCTCAACCCCGCTCCCCCCACGCCCACAACTAATATCCAACGCCCGCCAATGGGCTCTCAAATCACTCGAAATAACGTCCAAACTCGCGCCCCCCGAGCGCACCGAGGAGTGCGATATCGGCTGCGCTGTTGCGACGCACAATCTGGGGGAGTTTGCAGAAATGCTGGGGGAGAAGGCCGAGGCGAAGAGGAGGTACGAAGAGGCGAGGAGTTTGGCCATTGGGGTGGGGTTTGCGGAGGGCGTGAAGAGGAGCGAGGAGGGGTTGCGGAGGCTGGGGGAACGGGGTGCAGATGCGTAGAGTGTGTATGAGTAGGGGTGGTATTGGCTGGGTAGGTGGAGGGATAAAGCCGCATAAGAGGAGCCATGTCTAGATGAATGAGAGATAGGGAAACCATGAGCTGTTGAGGTTTGCTTGCTAGCACTTTTGAGTAAGGCTAATGTGGGCAGATGTGACATGGCCATCCTGAGAGAGCCTACGAAAGTTGTCGTGTAAATGAAGTTGTAGGATAAGTGCTACCGTACAAACTTGCACGGATGATATGGGCACAGTTACGCAGTGGCACGCCCAAGTAAAGTATAGAGCATCATTCAATTGCTACCTAACAATAGAGCCATTGTCGTATTCATCTTGCATTCGATATGCCATGCTATTCCCACAGAGAGGCCACATACACGCACACAAGCACATATAGTAGAGACTGACAAAAGCCCAACGAGTGACGACGACAAACGCATGAATTATTATCACATGTGAAATCAATCGAGTTGAGACGATGAAAAGTTCAAGTCAAATCAAATAATAAAAAGAAACAAAAGTAACGAATGAGATTCCTTTCCGACCAAGATGTAAGTAAAAACCCCTTAAGCACCATCCATCCATCCCACCATTGCCGCTATCCAGAGTTTGTTATTGTGTCAATCTTACGCCTTATCGTGATGATTCCCCCAACTTCCTATTCCACCTGCCATCCGGAAAACAGTTTTTTGTGGCTTTTCTTTTATTTCTTACTTGGATGCTCTCTCCCTCTCAGCGAGATATTCCTCGTCACTGGCATCAAGGATATCGTATTCCTCGTCTGTCATGAAGCCGTCATCGGTCTCATCCGCAGCAACAGATTCAGCAACAAAGTCTTCGAAGTCATCATTGGCGATTTCTTCAGCAATGAGTGCTGCCACTGGAGCAGGAGTCTCCTGGTGAACACTTGAGGATGGAGATTCCTTCTCAAGCTTGGGGAAGATCATTTGACTGCTCGCAGGCTCAGCCTCGTCCTTAACTTCTTCCTTGACTTCCTCCTTGACTTCCTCCTTGACTTCCTCCTTGACTTCCTCCTTGACTTCTTCCTTCACTTCTTCCTTGACTTCTTCCTTAACCTCCTCCTTAACCTCTTCCTTTGCTTCTTCCTTGATCTCCTCCAATGGTGCTTCCTTGACAACAGGTGTTGGCTCAATAACAGTGACATCACACCATAGTCTGTGACCGAACTTGTCACCAGTAGGGGTGGTAAGACGCCAGTAAGAGATGAAGCTTCCAGCACGGTTTGGAGTTCTCATCAACACAGTGAAGCCACATTCTTGGCCAGGGGCGACTTCAGTGTAGCAAGTGGTGCTTTCAGAAGCGCTGACGAGCTCATGTACGCTTGCTGGATGTTCAGGGTCAACTGCGCACATGTTGTCACCACCAACGAATCTCACGCTGCATCCGGCAGGCCAAGATGTCTTGCCACCATTTCGGAGATACCAGGTCTGTTCAAATACAGTATTTGGTGCAAAGAAGGTTCCATCTGCAACTGCATCGCGGACAAAGTGAGCAACCAATTCATCCTCGACAATTGGAGCTGGAAGCTCCTTTGCCACCTCCTCGACTTGAGCTTCCGCAACCTGAGGCTCCTCGGCCTCAACGGGCTCCTCGGCCTTGACTGGCTCCTCGGCTTTCACTGGCTCAGTTGGCTCAACCTCAGCAACCGTTTGGACTTGAGTGGCAGCGTTCGCTGATGGAGCTGGAGTAGTCTCGGTAGCTTTTGAGGTAGTTTGGCACTCTGGTCGGCGGTCACCCATTGGTGCCATTGGCTTACCACTTGGGTGGTCGCCAAGAGTGGTAACACTAACGTTGCGTACGGGTGTCTTGAACTTGATGAGGGGGTGAGTCTTGTTGTGTGGGTTCGATGGGCTGGCCTCGCAGCTACCACAGAAGTCGGTATCATGGCAGACAGCGCACTTATAGCGGTCACCAGTGATGTAAGTTTGCATGCCACCGCCATTAGCGTTGCAAAGAGGTCCATCGCAGAAGATGCCGGTGTGACGAGGCTTAGAACTGTATGAACGACACAAGGTGTTGAGGTCACTGATGGGCTCGTAGAGTGGCACAAATCTGTGACGTGGGTGAATGAAGCTGGCGTTTGCAATGCAAGCGGAGCAGTAGTCCCAGTCTGGGCAGTCGAGGCACTTGTGGCGCACACCATAAATGTACTTGTCACAGCCATCGCAGATAGCATTGTGAGCGGTGTTGCGGCCCGGAGCAAGCAGGGTTTGAGCCAACAAGCCATGATTGGTTTCTTCGGAGACGAAGCTGAAGGCATGCTTGGGGTGGTGGCCATGTTCCATTTTTACGTGGCACTTGACGCAAAGGTCGTAATCGTCGCAAGTGGTGCAAGTGACGAAGTTATCCTCGGTCAACTCTGCAATGCAAGAATTGCAGGTGCGGGTAGGTACAGTAACCTTCTCCTCTTCTGCTGCAACAAGAGTAGTCTTTGACTCAGAGAATTGTTGTTTTGGTGCAATTGTCTCTGTCGTGCTATTGATAACCTTGCCATTCTTCACGAAACGTTTGATAAGCCAGTGGTTATCGCCACCGCATAGGAAGCCTGCATTAACGCAATTTGGACATAAATCAAAGTCACCATCATCGCAAGTGCTGCAGTGGTAGTGTTCATCTGGGATGGCTTCATTGCAGTTGTTGCAATAAACTGAGAAAATGCCAAGAACGGGTGATTGAGCATTGGCAAGTTCAGAGAACCATTGGTCTCGAGCCGCGGCGCCACGATGGCATGCGATACTCTTACTAGAGCTAGCCGCCTCAACCTTGGGTGGACTGCAGCATGAGCTTACAGAAGCGTAGCGTGGGTGGCTCACGAGAAGTTGCTCGAAGCTCTTTTGCATCTCGGCAACATAAGGAGCTGGCTTCGCTTCCACTGCTGCAGGGCTCTCTACTCCAGTTTCAGGAGCGTTGAAGAACTGTTGTGAAGGTTCAACTGCTTGAGCTGGTGCCTCGGTTGTAGTAACGGCGGGTTGTTCGTCAACAGGGCTGACTGGATTTGCCTCTTCATCTTCAACGGTGGCGGGCTTTGGCAATGTTGGTTCTTTGTCCTTGACAGTAACCTTAAGGCGAAGCTTAAGCTTAGCCTTGGCCGCTCGATACAGTTGTTTGTAAACGGAAGGGTTATTTGAGTCAAGGACAATGAAGGCGGCGGCACTATCGGAGTATCGCTCGAAGATAGCCTCGGAGGTGGAAGGGATGGCGAGAAGGTAACGAAGCTATGGCAGGATGATGATTAGTGTTGTGCCCAAATAATTGATCCGTGGGAGCGAAAGAGGGGAGAATGGGGTGATGGATGGAATAAGATAGATGACGGCAGAGAGGCTGGGTCAAGTGTAGATAGCATTATCAACATACCTTATCTGGTAGGGTGCTGGCACCGAGATCACGAAGAGGGAGTTTGAATCTTCTATTGCTGCCCTCGATATTAATTTTCAGCGTGACCAGAGTATCTGGGTTTGGGGCGATAGTCGACGCCATGACTGAAAATTGTGAAGCTGTGAGGGAGGTTAGTTGTGGTTGTCGGGGTAGATTGGAACATGAACGTGCAGCAGATGAGGTGAGGCGAGGCAGAGCGGTGGATGCAACGCGTACAAGGAAGGGATGTTGGTATCAGGATTGCACCGACCTTTCTATGATTGAAGCCGGATTGAAGTCTTAATTATAGATCAACAAAGACTTCTCTTCCCAATATTGAAGGAAGATGGTGGGTAATTGGAAAATTGGAAAATTGGATGATGGAAAGTATTGAAAGTAAGAGAGTCGGAGGTGGGTTGGGAGGATCGAGGATGGATTGAAGTGATGGATGGGAGGTGAAAGTGTGGAGATCGAGTAGAAGTAGGAGAGTCAAGTGCTTTAGCTTACGAGAAATACTATTACCAAAGTATGTAGGTAGGCCGTCGGCCGTCGATCGCTAAAAGGCACCCTTGGAAGCTTGGGGGAAGGCTGCCGTAGAGCGTACGAATACGTCAAGGAATTAGGAATTAGGAATTAGGAATTGCACCGCGACAGGCACGTTACTTGGAGCAGGAGAAGGATTGATTGCAAAGCAACGAGGTACGGCCGTCTTTGCCTTTCGATTAAAATGGAAAAGAGCCGCGCAGAATCGCATCGAATGGGGCAAAAGTTGGGATCAACAATTGGAAGGGATATGAGGTATACGAAGTGCTTGCTAGCTTACCCAGCGACGGAGGGCAGAGGGTAGAGGGCAGAGGGCAATGGGTAATGGGTAATGGGCAGAGGGCAATGGGCAATGGGCAATGGGCAATGGGAAAGGGAGGGAAGACAACGACCAGCTGCAAGTAAAGAAGAAGGGCTGGCCATATGAAATCTTTCTGCTCACTTGTACGAAGCATCCACGCTGTCACGCCGTCACGCATTGACGCATCCACGCCGTGCTGTGTTGGGTTGGTGATATCGAAAGGAGGGGAAGCTAGGTAATCGGTGATCGGTGCTACCGGCAGATAATGAGTCCGGTAGGCTGGGGGAATGCACTCCAATCGCCATCACGAGGCCATTGCATACTTCGGACTGTGTGCAAAGGCTACGGCATCGGCATGGACATGGGCATGAGATGACTGTGAATCCATCCGTGGGAGCCTTTCCCCGCCAGATCCCTCAGCTGGGGGCTGGGGGCTGGAGGCTGGAAGACCAGATGTGCAGCAGGTATAGATGTAATCTTATATACGTACATGTGTACATATGTACATATGTATGTATACAGACATACAGACAGACAGGCATACAGGCACACAGGCATACAGACATACATTAACTCACATTGTGGCCGTATGTATCACTTCGCCCACTTTTCTTCCCATCTCCTACATCAAAGTCATTATCTCGCAATCAGTGCAGTGTAACGATAAGATCACCCATCCAGCATCCATTACTCGCATCGTTTCCATAGCACCCCCTCCCCCAGGCTACCGAACAACTATCCAACCATCCATCCATCATCCATCATCCATCATCCATCCAACCACACACATATTCTCTTGCAATCCTACCCAAGCCTTTTCGCCATTCACTCACAACTACGTATGCCCACTCATCGGGGCCATCATTCGAAATAAGTCCGAAACACATGTTTGTTGTCGGTCTTCTGTCCAGCTATGCTTACCTAGCTATGCTTACCATACAAATCGCCTCTTGCCACAAGAATGCTTGCGTACCCCCAAGAGATGCCTGAGCGGGTAATATAGGCAATTAATATAGGCATAGATACAGGGTGAAAGGACACAAAAGCCGCCTCACTTCTAGGCTTTAAGGCGATCGACGCCCGGAGTTACGGATCATTTGACAAAATCTAGAAACGGCAAGGCTAGGTGTTGCAAGACATACGTCAAGCTGATTACTTGGGACCATTTGAGAAAGGATGTCTTTTGGCATTAGAAGCATGACTACCTACAAAATGAAGCTGCTATAAAAAAACTATTAAAGTAGAAGATACCGCCCCTAACTCCAGGCATTTGAAAGCATGTGCAAAGCGCCGTAGCCTTCATGCGCCAACGTCTTTGCTTCTCATTTTGCTAAACCCTTTTGGTGTTTCCCTGACTACCCCTTTAGAACTTTTATACCTCCAATTGCATCAATAGCCATCTGTCACTCGTCGTATCAAGTGCTTTTGACCACATATCCAATGTTGTCAGTTCGAATCCGACCCATCGTAGGCTTTTCATGAACGCTGATCTGTCGGCTGGGGAAATTGATCGATCGACACAAATGACAACTTGCGATACTGCGAATACTTCGTCTGCGAGTTCAATAAGAGCCATAAGTCTATTCTGTAGTTAGTAATGTCCGATGGTGATTGAAAATAATAAACACGCACCCTTGCTTCAAATCCCTTCCAATCACTGAACTATCAAAGAATGCGAAGAGAGATTTCTCTTCTCCATGTCCGCCAACGAATCCTCGAAAGCTGCATCCACCAGAATAGTCCCAGATCTCGACCCAAGCATCAATTGATTGGTTCGTTTTGACGTTGCCGAAATAATTATGCATATCCACATCATCGTCAAGAGGTGAATACGTGTTCGTATCCATACCGAATGAGCCATTACTAACATTTCCTTCTTCACCAAGGAAAATGTGTTTCATGTTCTCGCAGAAGAGCCTCTCACACTCTTCCCGGATGGCATACGCTGCCCCCTCTTTGCGGCTTTTGGTTCTGCCATTAACATCTCGCTTTCTCGATGAGCTGCTGGTCAGCGCGAGTTCGTTGGCAGATGTTAAGGCCGCAAGAGGGGGACTTGATGGAGGGGAAATCAACCCTGAGCGGACCTCAGGGATACCACTTTGCCCTGTTGCAAATCGTCAGTATGTGCTCAAGGGGTTTACAAAATACATCATGGAGCAACTTACCCGCCGGCGCCGGTAGTGGAGTAATGGAATCCTGAAAGGCGCGCAGAAGAATCAACAATGTAGCAGCTGGCGAGGACGTTGGCTTGGTTACCAAACACCTCGCCGCCACAATTACTACTACTTCTACTGTTTTTCATACTTGGAGACATTGTGCTCGAGAAATGCCAGGGTTGCGGTGTAGATCAAGATTAATTTGAATATGATTGTTCGAGAGTGAGCGACCGATTGCGACGACGATGATGACTGATTGAATCGTAGATTGTGGGGTTGAAGTGTTGCTTTATGTTGCTCGTTCGAAGAGATCGTCCCTGTCGTGTTGGAAGTTGGAATCTTGCTTGTGCGATGGATTGGGGCTTATTTCGAGTTGGATTCGACAAAGACTTTTTTAGAAGGAGAAATTAGAGTTTCCCCGCTTGCAAATGGCGCCACGTGATAGCGGTGAGCCAATCACAATTACTTTTTTTTTTTTTTTTCAGCAATTTACTGATCCTTAGCCCAAAAGGATTCACACCGAACGGAACGAGCGAAAGTATCTACGGAGTACTAGAAGAGTCTATGGTGATGTGACGATACCGGCCAGTTTATGCAAAGTTCGGGACGAGGATGGTCGTCGGAAGGAGGATGGATATTCGTTACAACTCTTTCGTCGACTCCTGAATATCATCGTTTCGGTCAAAGGAGGAACGAGGTTCTTCCCGGTTAATGAGGCATCTTGCAGATGCGAGCAACCTTGTCCAAACTCATGAGCTAGAATCATGAAGAGGAGCACTCCCTCGACTCCGTAGTAGCCACATTAGAGGACATTAGAGGACCCAACGCATAATTCCACCCCCAGTTTTGTATCTGTTGGTTCAACCAAGTGTCCGCGCTATGATTTGTTCTGCATAGCCATGTGCAACATCGAATTGTTCTACGGAGTACGGAAGTACGTGCTTTGTCTTTATAATCTTACATTACAGTACGAAGTAGAGATGGGTAAACTGCGCAGTCACTGCATGAAATGTACCCGCTTACCCAGTCCCATTGCAGTCCGCGTTAGACCCGATACCGTAAGTTGTGTGATTGACCGTTTTGTCCGAGAACGCTTCGTTGGGTGAGTGACTGTGATCGGATGATTGCGAAAAGGCAGACACCTGGATTCATATTTGTGTCACTGGTACCTCGTAAAAACGGTTTGCACCTCCTTCACGTGCACATGAACATGAACCCATCCATCCATCACAGCATATCACGAGACCGCCCCAGCCGCAGCCAGCCGTGCCAGCCGAGCCTCGGTTTGCTTATCGATAAGACCTAACATTCCTGGCGTCAATACTATGGAGCCCCTCATGTCTGCTAGTCTCTACCAGCATCGTACATCGCATCATGTCCTTCAGGCCAGAACAAGCAGACATCCACATAGAAACGCATACCAAGAAGAACAAGGGCTGTGTTTGGCTTCTTGTTTATTAGGTAAAAAGACGAAACTTTTCAACCCATTTCACATATTACACACCGACAAAGGGGAATTTACTCTATATGAGCTTCTTTACTCCATATGAGTTTCTTAATTACTCTACCGCTTTATCCCTCATGAGCTCGGTGATATCACTATGACTTGCACATATCCTTCTTACAACCCGATGCTTCACAAGTGAATGAAGAGCACGCCGTATCCAAGCATTAACCACGCCTTGTTTGTTTGTGTGTAAGTATGTCAGTTGTTCAGGTCTGCTCGGCGGTCTCACTCTCACGCGACTTCTTTGTGCTATATTTACTTGAAGCAAGAAGTTTCCGTTTTCGCATTCTCTAATCCTTCTCTTCAGATTCACGCCGAAAAAGACCCTCTACAAACTCTCAAAATGCCTTCTTCAAACGATCGCCTTATGTTTCCAAGCTACCTGATCCCTTCATTCTCATTCCCCTTCCGTCGTCACCAGAGCGCAGCATCGCCAGACCCCTCCACTACAGTCCCCGCCCTCAGCTACTCCCCCACTTCTTCGTGCGGCACTACACCTATCGCATCTCCAACCTCCGGCAGCTTCCCTTCCCAGAACTTCTTCCCAGACAAAGACCAAGATCAGAATATCTCTCTTTACCCCTCTAACCCTCACTCGTGCACACCACCCCATTCTAGCTCTACGAAGCTCTCTCGTCCATACCCAGATACGCTGCGCTGCTCTAGCTGCTCCACGCACTTAGCATATACCTCCCAAATCGTCAGCAAAGGTTTCACAGGCCGACATGGCCGCGCCTATCTCGTTGCACCACCGCCGCCAGCACCTACTCCCGTCATTCCTCCTTTCCCACCAAATAGAGTCGACAAAACAAAAAACCTAGCTAATACACGCATCGGACGTTATGTCAACCGAGAGCTATTGACCGGTCATCATGTAGTCGCGGACGTGAACTGCGTTGTATGCAACTCTTTGCTCGGGTGGAAATACGTTGATGCGAAAGAGGCAGGCCAACGCTACAAGATCGGGAAATTCATATTGGAGACCAAGAGGGTGATGAGCGTAGGATGCTGGGAAGATGAAGGTGTTTCCAAAAGCAATGCGTGGGACGAGGAAAACGAGAGCATCGAAACCAAAGAGGATGAAGAAGGCAAGGGATTCGTAGTATTCGACAGCGAAGATGAAGAGGAATGCGAGGAACTCTTTGCGGGGACTTGGGATGCGGATACGGTGCAGAAGAGGAGAATAAGGAAAATTGAACGAAGAAAGAGGGAGGCGAGCAAGGACAGTGGGATTGCGGGGCTTTGAGATGCGTGAAGTCTGTTTGAAGGAAGACACACGATGATAGCACAGCGCGGCTAGCGAAGTGTTCACGACATTTTATGCATAACGAATTCTCTATATCGAATGGGCATTAGTTTGGGAGAACCGGGGAATCGTTGAATAGATAATCACGGAGTTAAGAAGACTCCACAGCACAGCACGGGCATGCATGCAAGGGCGTTGCACCAGGCGTATCAACCACTTCATTTAACCATCTGCATACGCATACGCACTCGCACCATTGCAGGACAGGATCCTGACAAACCGGGAAAGCAGAAACATTGGACGGAAGGGATGGTCATTGACGGATGCGAGGTGTTCTTCACAGCATTTGCATCACACGGCAGAACATAACATGTATAATGCATACGATATATTGGTAATAGCTCGAGTAATATATAATCTCATTTCCTCCCCGTTTATTTTATTCGTCTGTTTTGGCAACAAGGCAGCATATTATCATTTCTCCTGAGCGGGAGGTTTAGAGAAGTGGTTGATTTGGGTTTTCTGATACTCTATTTCATTTCGCCTTTCTGCACTGCATGAGAGGTGGTTTTCTTTTACATTATACCCTTCCTATGGTTTCGTTTTCGTGGGGGTTTCCCTGTTCTCTGTTGCTGTTGGGATAGGCGAGGGGAGATGATTTGGAGGTATGGGGTGGATAGCTAGCAGTCGGATAGACAGGGAATACTAGATGGTTGATGAGGGGGTCAGTTACCTACTTACAATATGAACGCACATTATCTATATCTATCAAGTTCTCTTGCAAGTGTCCGGGTGGGTGGAAAGGAGATCATACACGCTGGATTTCTGCCTATGATATCTGAGTCGTTCAACAGAACTGCAAACTCATACTCCCCACTAAACACTCTGCCAAGTGGACACTTACATGCTCACCGGAACCGTCGTTTCTAGTAGATGAAACGGTCTTCAGGGAGATGTGGAAGACCGTTGGTGAATGTAGTTGCGTTCCGGATCATTGACCGCGTGCGTACGAGCTATTGAAGGCAGAGAACGGGAAAAGAGTAGTTGGATGGATGAAATTTAGTGAGTGAGTGAACATGACTGGAAGATAGATAGAGTCTGTTATGCGTCGTTCCGAGGAATTGTCAAGTCACGGATTGCAAGTCCATGATACTGTTATATACCATCGTCATTAGCGAAAACGGTCTACGAGAAATAGAGCTGGATTACATCCTGGGGGGGTGAAGATCGTTCATGTATTGGCCATCTTGACTGAATTGCTCGTTACGAGGTGATGCATACATATGGATGGGAGGGCAGCAGTGGAAAATGTGCGAATGGAGCCAAAGATTCTAGGAGAGGGAGTGCAGGGTACGGGGCAGGAAGCAAACGAGATTCCAGAATGGGTGTCCGTCATCTTATAAGGATGGGCGGTGCATTCATTGGATGTCAACTCTATATTTGGTGTAATGTCGGCGCTCCTGCTCTTGCATCATCTTAGAATGTTGTGAGCATCTTTGAGTTTGATGTCTGCCGACATCTTAGCTGAAATAGGACATAGCTCCAGTTCTGTCGAAGCTCCACCGCCCTCCAAGAGTGCTGGAAGTGGGAAACTGTAACTGCAGAGAAGAATGTCGCAATATGAGCACATTAACACAAACAAACTATTTATTCGTGGAGTAATAGTGCATGATATATAGTACAATGTCCGCAGGGACTAAGAACTAGTAATGCGTTCTCGACTCGAAGACCTCAATTTCCGCTGTTCCGCTTGATCAAGCTACAAAGCTTGTGCCATATCGTGCATCTCCAACATAAACCTAAGCCAAAAGTATAATTCGGACTCAATAAAGTCTAGCTTGGTTTCGACCAGGAGCTTGTGAACAGTCCGCTCGGTGAAGTTAGAGTTATATAGGCTAACTTGCTCTGAAACGATAGCAATGAGATCTCTTGAACTTTCGGGCTCTTGAGCTCGCATCATGAAGTGGGCAGACGTTATGATAGCAGTTGTGCAGATAGGTTTCAATACTAGATATCATGATACGGCCGGAAATCTCACTACCCCATGTCATTTAGCCTTGTCTGGGTCGATATGTAGAGCTTGAGACTCATTGACAGCTGCCGTGGTTTGGTCTATCCATTTCAAATCCTAGTTCAACATAACCACACAGACATTAATCCACCCGTCGGCATAACTCGCCTCTCTCATCAACTCCTCTAAGACAGCTTTGAAGGGTACTGTAGCGCCGTGCAAGATGACCTCGGCCAATATGGCATCTCTTCGGCTGGGAAATAAAGTTGGGAGGATGCTATTCATAGCACTTCCTATGGTTTGCGGCTCTTTAGAAACCGTGTGCGGAGGTATGAGGGTTTGGATAGTCCTAAATGTATAGAGTGGGGTTTCTCCTGGAGCCTTTGTTGCGGGCAGAGAGCTTGAGTTTGGGGTTGAGGAAGGGAGGTAGATTCGAAGCGGTATGTGCTTTAGCGGGGTTGCGGGGTTGAGAAGAATTGTAGAGATTTTGAGGTAGGTCGCGAAATCATCTACGGGGGCAGTATCAGTATCTTTGCACGCCAGTATAGAAAGACGGAATGCCATACTATCTTGCACCGAGTTCCATAATTGTGTGGAATGTTCTTTGGACATGCTCATTATCCCTTTCGCATTGCTATTGCGAATAAAATCTGCCTTCAAAGGGTCACTACAAACCAGTGCAGCGAGGAGTTCGGTGGATAGAAAATACCTCCTTGACACTATTTATAAAGGTATCGTGAATGTCAAACAATGGCCCGTCCCCTAGCTCGATCCTCCATGGCAACTGCGGTTGATATAGATCGCATAGTAGGCCCACTGGCAGGTTCTTCAAGAGAATCCCTTCGTAGGTGAAGCTGGATAGCACTACATCTTCTCCAAAGAACAGAGTTAATCGTGGTAGAAGCAGCGGAAGATACGAGACTCGCGGGATATTAATTAGATACGGTATAGTAGACGACGGATGCGTGATGTACAAGGGGATAGTGGACGCCCAAACAAGTGACTGCATCGTTATGTCGACGTAGCAGTGATGGGGTCTTATTCAGGACCGTGGTAGTTCTATCATCATTGCGCAAGGCACGCGAAGCACGCGAGGCACGCGAAGCTAGAACTATGGTTGTGGCTTGGCTGAGAACTCCATGTCTGCAAAGAGCTTGGCTGCAGATTTTCCTAGAGCCAATTTACCCGTTACGACTAAATAAACGCCTCGGGCATACATGACGAATCAGAGATATTATATTCTGGTGATTGATCTATTGTATTCAAAGTTTTCCTAAGGTCTAACTAAAGACACTGCCGGTTTGTCTAGCTAAAGACACTGCCGGTTTGTCTAGCTAAAGACACTGCCGGTTCGTCTAGCTAAAGACACTGTCGGTTTGTCTAGCTAAAGACACTGTCGGTTTTAGACATTAATATTGCGCCCTGAAAGCTACTGGACGATGTTTGCTTGTGGAGCGCCGGAGATAACCAGCGGTAGCCTCTGCTAATAGTTCGAGTTAGGTCTAAGAGCTCGGCCTCTGATGTCATAATACCCATTGGATCAGCAGTTTTTCAAAGTACCGCGAGGGCTTCGTAGAAACATACGGCTAGTGGCTAGTGGATAGTGGCTAGTGGCTAGTGGCTGGTGGCTGGTGGCTGGTGGCTGGTGGATGGTGGATGGTGGCTAGCGGCTAGTGGTAGGACTGTTGTATCGTACGTTGTTAATCTGATGGACCCTCTCGACGATGCATGCTTCAAGAAAAAGAGTCCGAGCTGCGCAGTATAAACTTAGATCCGCGGTAACTTGGAACTGTACGCGGTAACTTAGAACTATACGAAGTACGTACTTCGTAGATAGAGCTGAACGATGCGAGAGGATCCCCCCGCGGTACCAAATCCAAGTGCCGGTTAACCCGACCGGGCACAAAGTAACCCAACCAAGCTTATACCAAAGTTTGTAATGGAACTCGGTTGCGGCTCGCGAGACGGCCAGCGAGGCGGCCACCTTTTCTGGTATGGAAAGCTTCGTGTGCAATTCAATAATGTCCAGCCGCTTTTATCCACTCTCTGGTGGACTAAGCTCCCTCTGGATATCTTTCCAGGTCTAGCGAGTTGAGATTAGGATCGCATATCCTTCCCTACGGAGGTACATAGTACAATAATATATTGGCTACCAACGACAGACGTTGTCCAGGGGGTGCCCCAGGCTGATGCTGATCTAGACGTCGAAAGATTCTACTTCGGGATCCATCTTGCTTCTATGGGTCCATTCAAGACATCGTCTGAGTTTTTATCGGAATGATTCCTAACGAAGATCCTCATCGCGTATCACACGCGATCCTCGGCCTCCACCGCGCTGGCCATCAGTCAAGTCCTTCTAGTCAACAAAATGATGCTCAATGATTTCGCGTGCCTGGTCTGATACTCGGTGGAGGGCAGAGACACAGGTCTCAATGATCGGAGGAACGCATGCTTCTTGAGCTGTTGAGCACACCGCATGCAGATGCAGGAGAACACTTGGATTCCTGCAGCAATTTCAACCCCTTGTGGACGGGATCTGTTGGTATATCGCGGTTTGATTACCCACTAAGTTTATGCGTGGTAAATACTAATCTTCTACCAGGAAATAATACCCTACCCAATACAGTATGCATAGCCCAACGGTAAGTTAAGCGTCTTTTGCCCATTCTTCCCAGCCGTTCACAATTTTTTTTCCAGCACCATTGCGCGAAACTAACTAGCCCAGCGTCGGACGCTGAGTGAGTTGTAGGATTCAGTCTAATTACTGACCTTAGTAAAGAATCATTGCAAAAGTTCTCTCGGTTCCTCATCCCGCGCACAGGCTTCTTGAGTATGAGAGACGAAGATTCCGAAAATGCGTCGCGAGTTCCATCTCTCAAACATCATCGCGTGGGCAGAGGGGGCTTACAAACAGTCGAAACCCGAGACTGCACATCATGCTCGCTTCCTATAGCCTAGGTGGAACCCTATCTATGATTTCTTGTTGCTCACTCGCCAATCTTTTCATTGTGTTCCCTGTCGACTCTCTTCCGCCAAGTCCACCTCCATTATAATATCCTTGCATCTCACGTTTTCGACTTGGGCTCCACCCTTCTTGATCTGTGGCATGCTTGCTATCTCAGATTCCAGGGGAAAACACGGGATTTGATCCGATGAGCTAGGATCATCAGTGCGTATGAGATATTTGGGATCAAATATGCCCCATAAGTTGTTCCTGGGTCTGGAAGATCCGTTCAACCCTTGGTCTGAGTTCTCCGACCGATTTTCCATTGTTAACATGCAGGCCATGTAAAAGTCCACATTCCCCAGCAAAGTGTTCTTTCTTGGAATCGTGTTGTCATTTTCCATCTCAGACGCTGAGGACTGTATGCCTTCCGAAATCGAGAGTAATTTTCATTGAGGCTCGAAAGGTATGGGCCTATCAACGACCTAGATGAAGTTCGATCATTGCCATCTTCACTGTTAACTGAATGGGCACCGGGATACCACAGGAGGCCATTGGTGCTTCTGCCGCTGTACTTACCTACTCGTTAATATGCCTACTATTAGTTATCACGCTCATTTGCATGCTATGGACTTACGGTGAACGATGGTCTTGTGAGTCTACCTCTCCATACTTGGTTCGCAGGTCTAACATGGACACAGATATCACCTTTCTCTCAGGATTTTCCGCCATCAGTACTCTTGGATCAATCATCCAACAAATACACTACAACACTTCTTGGGCTATCGTCAAAAGCGACGACTATAAGGAGGCATTGCGTGCCATTGAAAATCCAGCTCTGGGACTTACGGGTATAGGAAACACGATAGATCGTGTTCTGTATTTGATTCGTACGTATTCATTAGATCCACTTACCCAACCAGCACTAACTAGGCAACCAGAGTTTTATTGTTACAATGTTATGTCGTTAAATGTACTTTTTTGGTATGACAATCGAGCCTCATCAGTCTTTTTGCAAATTGGCTAACATAGACAGGTCCGTAAAGCTTTTCTGTGGCTCATGGGAGATACGAGGAAACTTCTTGGGTCTCTGGAGAGAACATGTGGCTTTCGCCTCCAAAGTCTTCGCCATTACCTTTCCTGGACTTGTTGTAGGGCTGGCGAACACCCCGTCGGTATTGAAGAACGAGTTTCTATCTTTTGTATTGTCTACCATCACAAGTAAGTTGACCAGAACCTGTGTATTTAGGGACTCTTGTACTGATTTTCTTTAGTGATGTTAAGCATGACATTTGGAAGTGTCTGTATGGTTCTCATTCTCACCAAATACGTCAAAACTCGTCGACTTCTTTTCTCACATGAAAGGCACAATGGCTGGTTTGGCTCGAGTCGTACAATGACAGGTTTGAGCACCGGAACTGATGCTACAGCTGCACGAGCGACTCGTCGGGCTGTCTATGATCGTGCTTTGATGATTCGTTTTACCACTGTATTCGTCATTCTTCTGTCAGTTTACATTCTTTGTTTCATATTTGAAGGGAATGCAGAAAGCTAACGTTAACGTCTAGAATTTTCGAAGCCGTTTTAATATTCTTCTCCTTATTCTCGTCTAATAACTTCCAGCTCCTCGGTAAAGCCTCTTCGCCCAACTTCTCAACATCCGGTGCCATAACGGACATCTTATTCTTCATCCCTGGTGTCACTACCTCACTCGTTTGTTTCCTCGTTTTTGGAACCACAAAATCATTTCAACAATACAAATACCTAATTCTCTGCGGCTGTGGAAAGCGTCAGAACTTCCCTAAAAGTAAAAAGAGAGGGGGCATAGAGTTGCAACATCAAAACGAACAAGGTACTGAATTCCAACGATTATCCAGCATGGGCACCAAAATTCCCTCACCAGAAGAGCAAGCAGTCTTGCAGGCTAGGATGAGGGGAATAATCATAGATGAGGAGGCTTCGATAGGCACTACGACCACTGTAACGGCGGGTAAAATGGGACCAGAATCAAGTGTAGAATTCGGAAATCTCAGCCCGATATCGCCAAAGTTACCAAAATCATCGAGCACCCAAAGGACATTCGGAGGACAGAATGCTCGAAATACAACAAGTGAAGGAAATTCACCGAAATTATGGACTAGGCAAATCGAAATGGAAATCGGGCTGTCTTTGCAGATAGAACAGCAATGGAGTGGAAATGACTATGGGGACAGGCACTCCGTAGGAGAGACTACAACGGGAACCACTACGATTCATGGAGGATCGGACACAGCCTCCCACCACGACTTTATTCTTGACGAGAGCGACTAATTGTTTTTGATATATATATGTATGTAAAAAGGAGAGTGTTATGGACAATGACTCGTGTAACAAGCGTATGACTTGCAACAAGACCTTTGGAAAAAAGAAATGGAAATGATATGGAACGGAGGACGTTTTTACGCTGAGAAAGAGGCTATTTATGTATAATACAAAAACAGTTTAAAACATCCAAAACACATGCTTGCTATGACATGACAGCGATGTGAAAGGACGGATAACAATTGAATACCGCGGCCGTATAAGCTGCCCAGCCCTGCCAAGCGCCTACAGAGCCTGCTCCGAAGCATTTTCTCGGTGTAATTCTTCATCGGCGTCTCATCTCTCCGAGCCTCGGCTTCACGATGTAGTTCTACACCCCTGACAATTTTATCTATCAAGGATATTTCGAAGAATAATAAGTTAACTATCTTCTCACCAATTTCTCACCCATTTCTCACCCATTTCTCACCTGTTTCGATTTCCTTTTTTTGCATCTCCTGTCACTCTTCCCTAGAACATATAAGCCCTCCCACTCTCTTTAATTTGGATACCTACATTGTCATTCATTGTTCTAGAATGGCTTCCGCAACTCGCCTTCCTCTTAAATCTATAGTTTTCACTACTGCCCTTGTGGCAGCTGCCGGCGCTTCACATATTAATATTCAGAAGCTCCTAACCGATGTATTTACTGGACCGGGGAGTTACTCTCGCATAGCTGCTGCGGTTGTCTTAATAGCAAATTTGAAGAATTTACCCGGTGTTTGGCATGTATGTTCTTTCCCTACTACTATATCTCTCCCAGGAGACTCTCCTATACCTCCCGTCATGAATGTAGGATTCTGATAAAATCGCAGTATCGAGTCTGGAACGCAATTCTCAAGCATCTTGTCTTCTCAATTCCGCACATCCCACAAGATGTTGGTCCTTCCTGCATTTTCCTTCCCGTAATCTCTACTTCCCGCGCGGCGCTATGGGAATGCGATTACAACATGCACAAGTCGAACTCAACCTATTTCTCCGATCTCGACGTCACTCGCTCACACATTATATGCTGTCTCCTGCAACCGGGAATTCACTCGCTACAGCGCAACACCAAGCGCAATCTGGTCCTAGACAAGGACGGCAATGCGGTGAAAGGCAGATGGGGAATCATGCTAGGAGGTGTAATGTGTAATTTCAAACGAGAGATAGGGATCTATGAGGGCTATGAGATGTGGAGTCGGATACTGTGCTGGGACAGGAAATGGATATATGTTCTGACGCATTTCGTGAAGAAGGGAAAGGTCAAGCCGAGGGGTTTTGTGCTCAGTGATGGGTCTTGGTTCGGGGGACGCAATGCGACGTTCGAGATGCAGGATGGGGAGCCGGCGGAGAATATTGATGAGAAGTACATTTTTGCGAGCTCGCTGAGTAAATATGTAATGAAGTTGGGAAGGTTGACGGTTCATCCTGAGGTGGTGTTGAATGCATCTGGGTTGTTGCCTGAAAGGCCGGGCGGATGGCATAGCATGGCTAGTTCTGGGCAGTCGACACCGGAATTACTGGAGGAGAAGGAGGAGGAGTCGAAAGAGGAAAAGACAGAGAAAACCACTGTGTGGGATTGGAAGAGAGTCGAAGAGGAGAACAAAAGAGGTCTGCAGTATGCCGAGCATTTTGCTGCATTAGAAGGCTTGCAGCAGGAGTTCACGGGTAGTAGATCGGCGGCTTTGGGGAAGTATAGAGATTTATTGTAACTAGAGATTAATGAATAAGGTAAACTTTGCTGCGATTTTGATAGACATATAGAATAGAATAGACAAGTTCATACGAGCAGAGTAGCTGCACATAGATAGGACGAATCGCAAACTTATATACGCCAGGATGGAATTCAAGGTGTTGCGACTGGCGTATCAAGATGGTCTCTCTGAAGTTTAGCTCACAGCCGGGATGTCACGGATTTGACTACATGTTTCTCAGTAAACGGAAAGCAGAAGACGTCAATAGTATTCTCAAATCCAGACGAGAGTCTCCTACCTTCCTAGCATCCGGTAAGTAGAGAAATGTTAGAAGAGCTAGGGACTCTTGTATGTCTATTAGAGAGACTAGAAGCAGCGTTGGATGACCTAATTCTCCAAAATTGCAACTAATTCGGTTTTTGTGATATAATGTTCAAAATCGATTTGCAGATTTATAAATATTCAATAGTTATATGTAACATTGTTCAAACTGTAGAGAGAATTTGAACTACTTTGCATATCGGTTATACAGTATTTTGAGAAGTGTTTTACTATTCAGAGTTTGAAGCGTTTTGTCGGCCGATTAAGGCTAGATTCACAGCTGCTACGAGATGGAACCTTATACGCGCGTCCTTTTCAGCTCATACAAGCTACAAGCTGCTACCGAAGAAAGAGCTTGGCCCTAGTGCCTTACCAAACGATGCTGTACACAAAATTGCTCAAGCGCTTGTCCAAGCAGAACAGCTTCTCCTCACTACTGGGTGTTCTGGTCGAGATCTTTACTGCCCAGAACAACTGGTTGCACTTGCAGAACTAATCCTAGGTCTACGTATCTATAATGTATTAAGGAGTGATATATGTTTCCCCTTCTCGTATCAAGCATTTGTGGGCTATGCCTTTGCTTTTGATGATTGTGTACGCGATACAGATGTAATCTTACTACTTGATTGCGATATACTATAGATGCCTTCTCGCAATCCACCTTCTAAATACACTTGTATCTATTATATTGATATTGACCCTCTTTACTAGTAAATACCTATCTCCTTTTTTGCTGTAAATAGCCGCTGGAGAGCTAAAAGCTATGAATCCCTAACCCAAATAATTCAATATATCCACTGAGATACTTCTATCCAAAAGATACTTAGGGATTCAAAATATATAACTCGATTTGATAACCTCCGAGAAGTCCATCAAGCGCGTCTTGATAAGATAGCTACACTTCCTCTTCTTTCTGATAATGTATCTCTAAGTGCATATAACATTAGCAGTCTATTAAAAACGTCGCTTCTAGGCTCTACTAACTTTGTTGTTGAAGTATCCTCAAATAGACAATATCTTTTTAACCAGCTACAATACGACCAGCTAGGAAGCTGGATCGATAGCGGCTCAACAGGTATAGGATGGAGCAATAGTAGTGTTCTCCGAGTCAAGTTAGCGCTAGGGGACCAAGCAAAGAAGTTTTCCGGAGAGAATAAACCAGCTTAGTCTGGCCTGGTCTGTCAGATTATTGACGATAGCAGTTTTATGTATTCGGCGCCATCGACTGCTGCTTGGGTAGCAAGCAAGTATAAGATTTCGGTGCTTACTGTAGAATTGTGCGGTGCTTTCCAGCCTATTGAAATGGATCAATTAGAGAACTTTGGTATATATATAAGTAGATAGAGATCCAGCTTACCACTGTTGTTGAGTACTACAGCATTTGCCTATCCTGACGGCTTAAACAAGACTGGGGCAGAAGTGTAGAAGTGAACAGCTCCTGTACATTCCTGATCACCTGTAATACCCACAGAATGGCGTACATTCCTGATCACCTGTAGTACCCACATAATGGCGTAATTCGCGAGTTATAAGGACTCATTCAGGATACCTATAAAAGGTTCCCATTTTCCATAGTTTAGATAGATCAATCAAGTCATTTCATCTAACAGATGGCAGTAGGACATGCAGATTGCCCAATTCCCCTTGATCTATGGTCGTATGTGCTAGAAGTATGTATAAATGGTTATATAAAGGGTTGTGCGTTGAGGTTTGTCTGAGGTGCTGTAGCCATGGAGTGGAAACCCTAGAACATGTCGTCGAATACCCCTAGTTCTCAGTGAGCCTGGCTACACCGGGACACCTCGATATGGGATTTGCAAGACCTTTAATACAAAGTTGATCTCTCTTAAGGTAGTATTTGAACTTTGGATTGATGGTGTTGGCTTTGATGATGTGGTGAAATGATAACTTTATCACGAATCTAGCCACTTTTGAACTTTTCCGCAGAGTTCGCCTTTCAATCGCGCAAGAAATCAGCGTCTTGAACAAGAAAAGTATTAAAACGATGATATATTCACGAATCAGAAAACTCCTTTTCGAAAAATAAAAAAACAATTGAGAGATGTGGTTGATAGCTTGTTTCGCCGTTTCGGAGAATGGAGCAATCAAAATTCCACCTTTTAATGCCTGCTGCCGGGATACCGAGATAACGAATGAGCTTACCAACCAGAGCTTTGATACTTTGGAATTGACGTCTTTCATCCATTATTGTCTTTTCTATCTGAATTCATTTCCATCTCAGATGTATCTCAATTACTGTACAATCCATCCAAGAAATAAATATTCCACCCATCTCGCCGAGAACAGCCTTTGAATTTGGATATATTGCTGTACGCGGACGGGTCGAATAAGTAAGTGGCAATCAAGCCACCAGTGTCAGCGCCGAAAGCTTGGCAGGCACGCACCAGAATGGGGGAAGGAAATGGCTTTAATGCGAAGGTGAATGGAAATGAAAGCGCAGTCAGCTCCACCGAGCAGACTCCTTTGTTGAGGACTTCTGGAATTCATGATGGAAACCAGGGGACAGGAGACGCGTTAATAAATGGGGTGGGGGATGATCTGAGCCGGACTGAGGAAGGAGACGCCGACGACGACGATAGTAAGGCAAGCCAACGCGTTGGAAGCCTCAGAGGGCTGTCCATATCACTGAGCTTATTTGCGCTGATCTTCTTGCAAGGTGAGTACTGATCTTCTCTCCTTCCTTCACATATCAGCATATTCCAAATGGAAGGGATTGGGACTCAGTGACGCTAACACATAATGACAGCGTCGAACATGTCTGGAATAACAACTACACAATCCAAAATTGCTGAAGATCTGGACTCATTTGCTGAAGCAAGCTGGCTCACGTCTACCTACCTCGTGTGTTACGCAGCTGTACCCCTATATTCCCAATGATCATGTGCTGACATTCCCAGATATCCATGTCTTCAATGGCCCCAGTTGCTGCTCGATTAGCACAGATATTTTCACCACGCACTTGTATTATGATAGCTGCAGTAATGTTTGCCATCGGAGGGATTGTTACGTCCCAGGCGCTTAATTTGAAGACTTTTCTGATCGGCAGAGCCATCTGCGGAATAGGCGGAGCTGGGATTTTGACGATTAGTTTCATTTTGGTGCTAGAATTGACGTCCAGAAAACGGAGAGGTGTCTTCATTGGACTTGTCAACTCCGGCTTTACCCTGGGCGTATCTCTTGGTGCGGTTGTGGCCGGTGCTTTGTTGTCTGTTACTGGCTGGAGATTTTTGTTCTTGATCCAGGGACCACTGGGCATGCTTGCCGGAATGGGTATCTATTTCAGTATACCGAAGTCCTTCACTTCCAGTCAAAAGATGGCCGAAGGGTCCATTGCATCAAAGCTTGCGAATATTGATTATCTGGGAGCCATTGCTCTTGTATGTTGTCCACACAATTCTCCCTTGAACTCTACTAAATTAACCAGATATCAACTATCGTCCTCTTTCTTTTTGGCCTTTCCTCTCCGGAAATCGCTTGGCTCCCAATTCTCATTTCCATTCTACTTCTCATAGTATTCCTCTATATCGAACTCCGCATCGCTAAGGATCCTATAATACCGATCGCAGTTCTGAAGTCGAGGGGCGCACTCCTTTCATGTTTCTCACAGCTAGGAATTATGTCTGCTAGATGGACCGTTCTCTTCTACACGCCTGTGTATGCTATTGCAGTGCGCAGTTGGTCTCCAGCTTCCGCAGGCTCGATTTTGGTTCCTACCAATTTTGGCTTTGCCCTTGGAGGTATCATTACAGGTTGGTTGCACATTAAAAGGGCTGGGAGCTTTTGGCTGTATGTTTTCTCCATTTCATGGCACATCAATCATTTTTCGCAATCAAAATTCTATGCTAGGATGTCAGGATACGTTACTAATCTATGATACAGGCCGTCGACCATGTCCATCTTCCTATTCTCGATTAGCATCTTTATCTTTTCTCAGATTTCTACGCCGACTATTGCAGCACCCCTCTATGTTCTCAATGCATTCTTTAATGGCCTCTGCAGTAAGTCAACTCTTCACTTTCTATGCTCTATTTGTGTCTGACCTATTATTACCCATTTTCTATTCTTGTGATCTTGTTACTTGTCACCTCGTCGTTCGATACTGATACTCCCTAGTTGGTGCTGCTCTAAACTATACCTTGGCCCACCTCCTTCATCTCACCCCACCATCAACACACTTCATATCGACTAGTCTGCTGGCCACATTCCGCGGCTTTGCTGGCTCGTTCGGCTCTGCCATCGGTGGGGGCGCCTTCGTTCGTGTCATCAGATCCTCGCTAGAGAAAGGCTTCACAGAAAACGGCGGTATGACTACTGAACGAAGAGAATTGGTAAGAAAACTAGTAGGAAGTCCGGCATTAGTGGGGACACTAGACGGGATTGAGAAGCAGATTGCAGTTGACGCTTATGTCTCAGGACTAAAGGCTTTGTGGATTGGGGCAACAGTGGTGGCGTTGGTGATGATTGGAGTTCAAGCGGGCACTGGGTGGAAGAAGGGCGAGTTGAAAGAAGAGCAGACTGGAAGTCGTGTAAGAGAAGTTGGCAATGGGATTGGTGCTGAGAATGAGGAGTGGGAAGAGGGCATGGCGCAAGGGGTGTGAAAGATTGCATAGTATGTATGGTGTATACAGTGAGTGGGATAGAGATTAGACTACAGACCATGCTATGTGAATGGTGGCGGTGATGGATTGGGTATAGGTGTATAGTAGTTGTGTGATATGTTTGGATGCATTTATCTAGCCCCAAATCAAATAGAGAAGGAGATTCAACATCAGGCTGGTATAATCGTGTGAGAGCTCTGAAATGGGGGCTGCATCAGGGCTTGGCGGTATTGGCGACAAAGTGTATACCATCATGATCTGCTTAGGATGGGGTTTCATTATGCCTAGCATTCTCGGATCTTATCCTAGACTGTCTTCTTCCTTCCTATTTCCGGCCTCGCTGACAATGTTCTCTTGCCTGATTACTGTATCTTCTCCTCTTTAATTCCCCCCCACTCCGCACGGCAAGCGACGCCCAGCCAGAAGATTTTATTTAAATTGAAGTCATACAACAGACACGTGATATGATTGCATGACTATTGTCTATTCCTTGCTGGCAAATCATCAGAAAGCGGGCGTAGGGATTGGAGACAATATTTGAAGCTTGGTGGCACAGGAATGCAAGAGGCTGCCCAGGACCAATCTTCGATCGCGCAGTTGGTGTTGGTGTGGCATTCCTGTTTTCCCTTTTCTTTTCGATTTTGGCGGCCTGTTTCGGTTGCTCGCCTCATTTTCCGGGGCCCGGGGCAGGTTGCAGGGCCGGTGGGCAAGGCAACGTAAAGGAAAGGAAGCCTCACTGCCCTTAAGTCGAACTGCAATTTGCCTCTTCTCTTTGCCACCCTCGACGAGATGCCTTTTGGATAATAGCAAACGATTCAATATCGATATCTCTCTATCTCCGACGTACATCTCCATCTCTCGCGCTCGCTGCTTGCACATTCCACGTCCCGCATTTCCACGAACGAACCATTACCGCACTTCGTAAGGTGGTGGGATTAGTGGGATTAACGCCCGATTCTCTCACCGAAGCTGTTGCATCCATCGCTCGCAAGCTCGCAAAAAGCACACACGGGTACCCGACCACCTTCCCACATGCTCACGCTCCCCTTTTCTTTCCGCCAGAGAAAGAGTCTGGTATAGTTCCGACTCGAGTTATTATCGCTGGACGTCGCTTCTCCTCTTGCGAACCACTTCTCTATCATCTTCAAATGTCAAATCAAAACACCGCTCGCTTTCCGCCATCCACGCGCAACGGTTGATCGTGCCCTCCGCTGCGACCGCTGCACGGCTACACTGCTGCATGTATGTAGAGTAGACACTCAAGCCATCGGCCTCAGATGCCTTACTCGCGGCCCGTACGTTGCACGGTGTACTTGCAAATTTTCTGAATGAGCCATACGGGTTTCTGTCTGGATCCTATGTTCATTATCTCATTATCTCGTTATCTCATTAATATCATTAATCACTGGTCTATTTGTTCTCCTTGACTTTGGTCAAATTCTTCCTTTCGCTCGTCGGTTCGTCCATTTCGACTCGAGGAAATGGTTCTCAGTACATTAAGCTGATGCTTGATAGCAATGTCGACACAACCGAACTATTCCCGTGGTGGGAATTCGATCCGCCCAGTACGACCTTTCCTTGCATTCATTCAATCCTCGCAGAGTCCTTCTTGATTGCGCATCTAATGTCTCATTCTAGTTTTACCCTTCACCTCCTTCCATGCATACCTCGGAATCAGGATATGCTTCTTCTAGAGAGATGGCTCCACCATCTTTGGATTTTCCACCTCAGCCAATTGAGATTGATCTGAACAATTCAAGGACTCTGCCGAATCCTTCATCGTCTTCAGCCGTGGCTTGGGAATCTACCGTGTTCCCATCTACATTTCCTGATATGAATTCCGCATATGGACCTATGGCAAGGATTCAGCAGTTACCAGTGGACCGTATCACCCCTCAGGCTCCTTTGGTCCAATGGTATACCGATGATGATGGGCCCTGGTGCCCTAAAGGGATATCAGAAGGCATAACAGATGAGCGGGCAAGTGCAAGAGTTCGCTCAGGTAATCGCGCACCCGTCGCGTTTGGACAATATCGACAAGACCCTTTGGAGAATGCGGCCTTCCAATTTGGTGCTCCACCACAATCCGATTCCGGATATGGAACTAGACGGAGTGATGGAAATGCCTCGATTTTTAGTGCCGATGTTACTGATCGTGACCAAGACTGCCATAGTCTGGCTGGCCATCCGGCTGATTTCCAGTCGTTCCAAGGGATGAATGATATATCACTAGCCCGGGATACAAGGACGACAGATATTTGGCCATCACACGTCCCAGCAACGGAGACACCACAGCTCTTCTGTACAGACTGCAACAAGACAATGAAGACGAAATCCGAATTGAAGTATGTCCGGATCTTCTCCATCCTACCATACCCACAATACACTAACTACAGCCAGGAAGCATGAATTGCGACATACAAAACCTTTCACGTGCACAGTCGCTGGCTGCACAAGGGACATGGGGTTCAGCACAACTAATGATTTAGAGAGACATGTCAAAAGTAAGCATCCCTCAGCTGCGCTCTTCAGAGCGGAGTCTACAAAGAAGTACCGTTGCCATACATCTGGGTGTAAGTCCAAGGATAAAGCTTGGCCACGACTTGATAATTTTCGGAGTCATCTGAAGCGTGTGCATAAAATTACCAACGAAAGATCAGACTTCGAGAACATTATTCGATGGTATGATATTATTAGATGTCTTGAGGATGGTGACTAACCTATAGTAGCGCTGAGTTCTTCGAGCTTCCGGAATCTACTCAGGACCAGATGCCATCATCTACCTCAAGCTCCGTTGGGCCAGAGGAGATACATACCAAACAGGTAGCGCATAGCAGTGTTCCGAATCTTCCTTTGGGGAATAAAAATAAATCGTATCCAATGATCCAGGATTTGGTCAACCCCACGGATAAGCCATTATTTCCGGAGAACAAACCCATGGACTGTACCACTAACATTGAACTTGATATGCCCGATTCAAGTTCACATTCCCTAGATACTATTCAGCCATCTGAATTACTTCGTGATCCAACGAAGGTTATCACCAAAATCTCTTTGGAAAGTGTTCTGTCGGCCCCAGTGGGAGGTGACAGTACGATAGTTTCGCATCGTGACCATGTGGAACGTCAAATAGTGGAATCAAACGTACTGCCTGATCCATCCAAGGCGACAAGGCATGGTGCCATATCAACCACGGATGCAACTCTTACGGAAGTTATAAGGACTGCTTTGGCTGACCTCAAAAGTGTGTCAGACGTTAGCGCATCGCCACTTAGCCGGAAAATTTTACCAAATGGGAAGTCATCATCTACCGACTGCTGTGCATCTATGCAAGAAGAAAACTCATCTGCAGTTTCTGACCAAATTAATAAGCAAACGGTTTCCAAGGAAGATACTCTAATTCAGGATAAAGCCCTTGAAGTTCTCAAAACTCTCCAAAAATGGGGCTACGTAATTCGTAAGCCATCACATCCACCTCGGACACAGAACTCTGGTTCAGTCGCCAGCAATAAAAGTGAAAATCAAGTCGTCTGTCCGATTTGCAAAAATTTCAAAGGTAGACCTTGCGAATTAAAGTAGGATATCAATCTCAAGCAAGATGGCTATGGCTCACAACTGATAGGAAACACATGAAACGTCACAAGAAGCCGTACGGCTGCACATTTCCAGCTTGCAACAAAAATTTTGGAAGTAAAAATGATTGGAAGCGCCATGAGACCTCACAGCATTTTCAACAGGAGGCTTGGCGTTGCAATGTGGAGAAGCCTGAAGGAGGTGAATGTGCCAAAGTCTGTTATCGTCGACTTAACTTCACTCAACATCTAGAGAATGAGCATCAGATAAAAGATGCTGAATCTAAGGTCAGACTTCATGAGTGCCGAATTGGGCGGAATTCTCAAGAACGTTTCTGGTGCGGTTTCTGCAAGAAGCTTGTTGAGCTCAAAAAGAAAGGCCTTGATGCATGGACAGAGCGTTTTGATCATATAGATGATCATTTTATGGGCCGACGAGGCCTCCCAGCTCAAAGTATTCGAGACTGGATTCCTGTCAATAGCGATACACCGATAGGTGGTAACCCTACTGGAAGTGACGTATCTGACGGCACTTCGTCTCCCCCCGATAGCTCAGGTAGAAGCTCCCCTCATCCTCTGGGGAGCTCAGGAGATTCACCCGCCAACGCAATCATACTAAATGGAGATAAGCCCAATCTATCTAGGAAAAGAGAAAGGAATGATGATGGTGGCAGACCGAAGAAGCTCACCAAAATCACGACAATATATTACTGTGTAAGGTTATTTGCTGCGCCTTTGAAGCTTTCGCTAATATGCTGCAGTGTCAATGCTCAGATGATGCAGGTAATACATTTACTGAGGTCTGTTTTACATGCGAGCATCGCTTTTGCCACGAATGCAAGAAGGACTGTTTCAAAGGGTGATTGCGCAACGGTTTTGACAAGGGCAAGGTATACTTAGAGTTTCACGGCATCTCGATGCAGCACTGGGGATGATCTTGTAAAAGTATTGGACATAACGGCTGTTTTTAGAGGCTTGATTCTGCATCTCAGGCACCTTTTTAATATACTGAGAGGCACAGCACCCTCTTTTGACACAGTGTATCATTGATATCCGGCCGGTACTTACTGACCGTGTTGGAATTTAAAAAGAGTGAAGGAGAATATCGGCCACTGCTTAACCGCCAGATTTTCAGCCGCAGCTTACGCTCCACCGAATATGTCTGTTCAGTGGTGTGCCGCCAAAGAGTATGATAGGTCCGGACAGAGCTTATGCAGGTTCCCACGTGGCGCATGCTGCTGGACCATTACAGTACATTTCTCTTTTCTCTTCGGTGAATGAATTAGGAATAGTCTTCGATTATCACTCCCCCTCACCCTCCCACACACATGCACAAATTGGGCGAAGTAAACAGGAAAGTGAGGCTTGCACAAATAAGAGTCCTGAAGGTACATGCTCGTCATACCAAACTTCTCCCGCACTGCTTCTACTCGGTGGGTCATGAAGTCAAAGGATTTGATGTGCCGGATATGTCAATCAAACAATGCCTTCAATGACTACACCACCACCATTACCACCTTCCTAAATTCGTCATCAAACAACAAACAAACACTAGGCGCTCATGAAAGCCATCATAATTCGAGGGACCAATCAGTGTATTGTCCGGGAGTGTTTACGAGAAGCCTGTTTGAAGCCAGAACCTGAATTGGGGTCGAATTTGAACCAACAACGGAGATGTTGGTGGGGGCTGAAGAAAAAAGGACACCTTCATCAGCAATGTCACACAAACGGCGCGACCCCTTCAAAGTGTGCCACGAACGTCGTCGCGGAAGACAACAAACACATTCAAAGGAATAGACCGTGTCGAACTAGAAATCAGGTTATTCTGATGCATGTTGACTGGGCGTTGGTTTACAGGCATATCTTTCAATTTTTCCCTTTGACGTCGAGATCTGCCTAATCAGTCGCCTTGTCTGCCAGTCGCCTTGTCTGCCTTACGCCTTTTCTGACAGGGAAGCCGGTGTCCTTATTGGATGCATGTGAAAGCACCCGCAAAGGGAAAAAGCAAAGAATGTTCGGCCCTGCACTGATGGCTGGTTCGAGCCAGCGCCCACCTACCTATCCGAATGGTCAAATAATCCAAGTGGGTTAAACTATGCCGTGCCCTGCTCATAAGGGAAGACGATGGGAGGCGCAGCACCTATAGGAAATCAATCTAGATACACTCACTCATCTTGGCCCCTCAGGGGTATGCACATCAAACTTACTTTTTGCCAAATTCTTCAAGGTAGGCAGATCCTTCACCGGCCGACGAATATATTAGAATGCGGCTCTTCTGGCACAGTTTTGGGTATGTTGTGACCTGTGCCGTACATGAATTTTGCGGAGGAAACGCTTGGGGGAGGGTGGCTTGGTTCATATATACATTAGTGTTGCTGCTACATCTCGGCTCCTATATCACACAATTCCATCTCCTCACTGCGCCTATCGAACTGAGAGTTGCTTCGCCCCAGGACTGACCACCACAATTCACCATCACTTTTAACATTAACAAAGTCAGTCTTGAATGGGTTGATTTATGAATTCATTCTGTGCATAAATAACAATACGTCGTGTACAGAACCATTTGTTTGTTTTCCTTGGAGTTTCATTGTATTGCAGCTGCAGTGGAAATTCTCGAAAGTCAAACTGTGAGTTTGTTCCAGTCGTTGTGTTTTTGGCCCATCAATTTCATGGAACACAAAAACTCATTTCTGCTGTAGGATCGTTAAAAGGACAAACAGTTACCACCTGTCGCTCAACTCTTTCACTTTGGACTTGTAGAAGATTGACTTCGCCTCACCACAACTCACTCTATAATCTTGGGGGCCAAGTTTAAGAAAGGCACGACTTTACTGGCTTCGACACCATGGAGTACGATACTATACCATATTTCAAAATAGAGTCAGCCTTCTCCCAAGATGTCAAACCCAACCTCTATTCTTTTCACCGGGAAGATTATACAGAAGTCGACAATGCTTGGATTAGGAACATTGACCCTCTACTTCGCCAATCTCAGGTAGACCGGTCGGACTTCCAATGGAGTTGTGAACAGGAGCAACAACCTTTACAAAGATTCATCACAGAACCACAGCGTGCTTTCTTTACTACAGTTTCAGCCATGAGCCAATTCGATAGGTTCAGTCCACCATTTCCTAAATCTTTGGAGCCGGTATCAGCGTTACCTCAAGATATTCGAGTTCGGTTCGGATCACCCTCGACCTCTCAAGAATTATCTTCCGACTGTAGCAGCACCAGGAGCCCAGGAGCCGAAAATGATTTGTATCACGAAGGGTATTATTCCTCACAGGGCCAAGATGATTACTCTTCTCCACATGTCACAACTCATTCTAGTCAAGCAATTTCCGATGCTTGGACACAAAGCTTAGGTTCTCAGACCATTCGACCAACTGGATACCCATGTGTCAACCTCAGCGATGTTCAAGGGTTTGCCGATCTACAGGAAGTCACCTTCGAAGCCGACGAAGCATATGCCGACATGGATATGCGAACCGATTTCGCTATGCAATCATCTGAATCACGCGTCCATAGTTTACACCCTAGTCTGGTGAGTAGTTATAGAGACGAAGCATTAGGAGCATCGATTCGAGATGCAGCATCTCCGCCACAAGCCATCTCTGTTCAGGCATCGAATAATGACACCATCTCCACATCAGACGACGACGACATTGATGCCGAAGGAGAACCAGACGATGATATCGGCGCTGAGGCAGAAGATGAGATCGTAATCCCACCCATCGAAGATGACGAAGAGCCCTCCGATACCGACTACAAACCCCGATCCTCCTACAGCTCCCGCAAACGCCCTTCTAGCAAATCCATCTCCCCACCAAACAACAAACGCAACCGAGTAACCAAAACTAAGACAAAGTCCCCCATGAAGATCGCCCCATCTGGACACCTTGTCTGCAAAATCTGTTCCCTTAGCACCCTCAAAGACAACACCGCTTTACAACGCCACATCGCGGCTGCGCACACCCGTGCTTTCATCTGCGTGTTCTCCTTCGCTGGGTGCAAAAGCACGTTCGCATCCAAAAATGAATGGAAACGCCACGTCTCATCTCAACACCTCAACCTCAGTGCCTGGGTGTGCACCCTTGGCTCCTGCGGAAAGGTGCCTCTATCCTCTCACTCCCACTCTCATTCCAAAGGCATCAACCAGTCTCGTGGCTTCAGCTGCGACATCAAAGGTTCCGAATTCAATCGCAAGGATCTCTTCACACAGCATCTTCGACGCATGCATGCACCTTTTGATGTCAAGAGGAAAGGGAAGCGAAACCCGGAGTGGGAGGAGACGGTCAAGAAGTTGCAGACGAGCTGTTTGAGGGTGAGGAGACTCCCGCCGAGGAGACTGGGTTGTGCGATGCAAGGGTGTGAGATGAAATTTGAGGGGGGTGCATGTTGGGCTGACAGAATGGAGCATGTAGGGAAGCATTTGGAGAAGTTGGCTGCTGTGGGGGAGGAGAGTGAGAGAGAGGACCAAGGAAAGGAGAAGGGGAGTGGTGGGGCAGTAAGGCAAGAGGGGGATGAGCTCTTCATTGAGTGGGCAGAGGGAGAGGGAATTGTGGAAAGAGTTGGAGGGAAAGGCTGGAGATTGTGCGGGGGTGGGGTAGGTGTAGCGAGAGGTGGGAAAGAGAGGGTTCATTCTGTTGGTGGTGTTAATGTTGGTTTGGGCTCGGATACAGATGCTGATGCTGATGCCGATGGGGAAGATGAGGATTAGGATCGACGTTGCCCTGGTATTGTGACGATTTATGATGACATATAATATGATGGATTACGCAGCGTTGCTTTTGGAAACTTGGGATTAGGAGTACGAGTAGGATTGGGATCTTGATTGGTACAATGTGGTAGTATAATAGATATCCCGTGCTTTTATTTGTGGTACATATATATGGATCCGCTGTCTGACGCAGATCGTGAAAATATTACTCGGTTTACCTCTTCTACCTATTGCTACTTAAGATTACCCATGGCCAGATAAAAAACCAACCAAGAATTCCAATCAATCTAGGCAAACCAATGATAGCACTCAATGCCTCCACTACTTCGACACGTTCATACATTTTCACAACAGAGAAGCTATCATGTTTATTTCAGCCGCCCTCATGGCATTCTGTTCATGGACCGGATATTCCCCATAAGAAAGGAGGTCCATACGAAATCGCCCACACACATAATATTGCATTACCTTACACCACATACCCCTTTGCGGGCCGCCCACATACTTATGTCTGCCGACATGCAACTACTTCGAATTAGATCTGCGGCTAATTTACCGTGGAAAGTCATGGGTGCAGCTCCGAGGTCAAAGGAATGGCTTGTCTAGCGAAGCAATGAGAAGAGTAAAATATAGACCATACATATCGTGGGACGAACGAGGCGGCCAGCGATGCAATGAAGGAGAGTGAGTGTTTGCGTTGGAGCGAATGTGCCGAGTTTTCTAAGCAAATGGCTCTTTCCGTCACAATATAAATGAATCCAGAGGTGCTGATACAGTGGTTGAGGAGGGCTTCGCTGTTTCGGGAAGGGGATTGATGAAGTTGGCTGAAAGCGGAATATTGCACTACATCGTGGCTCTTGGAACGGGGAGATCGGATTTTGCTTTCTCTCTCGCCTTCGCTTAGATTTATCAGCTTATCGCCACGTGAGTGATAAGATCGATCAGTCGCCGCATTAGTTCTAGCGTACAATAATTAGTCATTATTCTGTTGCACAAAGGCTCTGTCACCTTCCCTTCAAATCCTTCTTGTCAGTTCATCTCACTTCTATTCACCACTTCCCTCTTACAAATCCGACATCAACGCCATCACGAATTGCTCCTCAACATAACGCCAGACAAGCTAATAATTGACGCCGCTGGGATATCTGGGGTTGGAATCAGGTATTGGAAGGGAAAATAATACAAAGAAGAAGCAAAAGAAGAATAGTGTGATCGTCTTGTTGTGCTGTCGTGTGGTCGCGGAGGAATCATCTGTCTTCAAGGACATCTTCAATAGCAGTATATCTGCAATCTTGTATAATCATTTCCTTTCAGAGCCTTTTCTGTGCCACAGAGAGTTACCTCCAGTGATCGCAATCAGATTTGTTTTCACCTCGTTCCCTTGAACGGAAAAAAAAAGAAGAATCTTGATCTTGCATCGGTCGCATTCACGAAACAACTATCCCCTTCCCCTCTCCATCACACTTACTGATCATCAAGGTCCTGCTTGATTCATTGTGTCCCTCAGAGTAGCTTTGTTCTCTGTACACTGTTCAGAGTCTGAATCCCTCGACGAGGATTTACGACTTCCTCCACAACTTCAATCTTTCAACTTCACCAACCAACAGCAATCATGTCGTCCTCAGTTTTCTTCAAATTCAAATCCCAGAAGGAGCCTTCTAGAGTGGAATTTGATGGTACTGGTATCTCTGTATTTGAGCTCAAACGTGATATTATCATCAAGAGTGGTTTAGGCGATGGAACCGATTTCGACCTCGCGATTTATAACGAAGATGGCAATGAAGGTAAGAATGCGTTCTCCTATTACTGGAAACATGATACTAACGAATCAGAATACGATGACGATACTACTATTATCCCACGGTCGACCTCCATTATCGCTCGCCGACTTCCCCCCATCAAGCCTGGGGCAGGAAGAGCCGCAAGATACATGTCTGGAAAGATGCCAATAAATCAAAAGAATGCATCACGCAAAGAGCAGGGAAAGCCGTCAAATACAAAGGTTGCTGCAGTCTCGAATGGCCTGGCTCAGATGAATAGTGCAATGACTGAAGAGCAACGCATGGCAGCTATGTTTCAAGCACAGAGTGAACAATGGTCTGCCCAGCAGGAAGAAATGGCCAAGTGAGTTAATAAAATCTCTCGAGCATGTACCTGTTCTAATGTTCCTTAGTCAAACACCGATCTTCAGACCCGGCGGCAAGAAAAATCAGCCTGCTGCAAACGTCCCCGATCACGAGCCCCCAACAGGTTATATCTGCTATCGATGTGGTGAGAAGGGACATTGGATCCAGGTCTGTCCGACAAACGACAACCCGGAGTTCGATAACAAGCCTCGTGTTAAGCGCACAACTGGTATCCCAAGGTCTTTCTTGAAGACTGTTGAGAAGCCAACTGCGCTTAGCAATGATGGTACAACTGATGAGGCTAAGCCTCCGTCTGGTATCATGGTAAATGCAGAGGGAGAATTTGTCATTGCTGAGCCTGATAAAGCATCGTGGGAACAATTTCAGGCTAAAACAAAGTCCTCTGCTGCTGCTCAGAAAGCCGCTGCTCAGGGAGATAAGGAATTGCAGGATAGAGGATTGGAGTGCGCGCTCGACAAGAGAATATTCATAGACCCAATGAAGACGCCCTGTTGTGAGAAGACGTATTGCAATGACTGCATTACTAATGCTCTTATCGAAAGCGATTTCACATGCCCCGGTTGTCAGACCGATGGAGTGTTGATTGATGATCTGAAGCCTGACGATGAGACAACTGCAAAGATTAAGATGTACCTGGAGGAGAAGAACAATGCTGCCAAGAAGGAAAGAGAAGAGCAAAGATCTAAGAGTCCGAGCGTAAAGCCTGAGGCCCAATCGGCTTCAACACCACCCAGCAAACAAACAAATCTTGCAGCAAAGGACAGGTCGCCTGCTTCCAGCAATTCACCCAAAGCCAAAGCACCTGAGGTTTCCAAAGCCGTAAAAGGCAGTCCTAAGCAAGTCAAAGCAGCAGCTCCAATTCCAGTTACCGGAGCACCATTAGAGCCAAAGGGCAAGAAACGTCCAGCCGATGAGTTATTAGAGAACCCGAAGATTCCCAAAGGTCCTAAAGCTATGCGCCAAAAAGAAGCCATGATACCACAACAGCCACAAAATATGATGAGTATGAACGGATTCCCAAACATGCCAAATATGCAAGCCATGAACATGGCACCTCAATTCTTCAACAACAACGGCTTCGCCCCTAACATGCCCATGCCAAATATGATGTCGGGCTTCAGCATGGGCGCCGGCATGAATCCCATGATGATGAATCCTATGATGAGCATGGGCTTTCCGGGTATGAATAACATGCCTATGTTCAACAATGGCAACGCGTTCGGCAACATGAATCCTATGATGAATGGCAATCTACCGAATATGATGAACGGAAACACGAACGGAGTCGGAAGAGGAATGGGCGGCGCTGCAGGAGGCTTCCCGAATCAACAAAAAACCATTTTCGCCGAACCACTGCCGAATGAAGAAGATAATGCGTATTTCAGGAAACCAGTCAATCCACATAGACATGTAGGACGACAGAGAAGGGCGAGACCAAGTGACTATCGTGAACTGTGAGTGCGTGGTTCATGGGTCGCCGGGCCTGCTTTTGGACCCGGATATACATATGATTGCGCCGCTAGTCTTCTTCAACATAAGCATATCATTAACGGAACTATTGCATATACGGAACGCGGGGATTAGCTTCTACAAGTCGGCTAGGGCTAGGACCTTGGTCGTCTTCTTTACTCCTTTAAAATTACGGGGGCATAAGATATCAGATCAGATAAGATCAAATACAAATCTGGAACGGGAGGCAAATCAAGAATTTCTTTTTCTGTTTAAATTGGCGTTGGGGATCGGGGATCACACGGTGCATTTCAACATTTTAAAACATACGCACGCATGCACGCATGAATGAATTGGTTTTGTTTGTTTATTTATCTGTTTGTTTCTTTCCTGGGGCTTGAATGGGTTGCATGTATAGGTTTGGGTTTGGGTTTGGGTTTGGAAGGGGGTTTCTTCATGGGATATAGATGGATGGGGAAATGGGTACTCAAGTCTATTGCATTTGGGCTGCATCGGTTTTTCAATGAGACGGGGAATTTGTTACTGGGTAGGGAACCAGTTTGCGGAAACGGGAGGGGGAGCAGGAAAATAGGTACATAGGCACGATTGTATGCATACCGCTTTGACCGTCAGATCATACATACGTCGAGGTGGTTGGGGAGCGAATGCAAAAGATTTACTACCAGTACTTGTTTTTTGGTCCTTTGTAGTTTATTTCTGATGTGATTGCGTGAATGAAAATAAGAAGATTGAGATTGGTGATGTAGGGACTGAGTATATGTCTAGGTGATGTAGATCACCACAACAATGCTTCAAAGTATCTCTAGCCATGAGAGAAAATAGAGCCATGCACATTGCGAAGCAGAACATTCCTAGTCAATCACAGACTTCAAATATCAGATTCGAAGATCTGGAAAGAACGATCATGAAGCTGTTTTCCCGGTGGTCTCGTCGATGCGCTATTGATGTCTACATTGCATTTTTTTTGAGTGGTGGGGGAGTTGGTGAGTAAGCGATGAATTTGATCAGACGGTTGATAGATAGTGCCTGAATGAGAAGGAAATTTTTTACCACATTTGAGGATTGGAAACTGCGTGCTTGAATGATCTATCTCACGGGCTTTTGGTGAATTTTAATCGTCTATCATAGGGGCATAAAAGATGTCATAATAGATTTATAGAGTCGACTTATACAATTTCTAGAGTTCACGAAGATGTTTGCGGCAAAGCAATAGCAATAGCGCGAGGAATGCAAAACGAAGGAGGGAAAGCTGGAAAGATAGAGTAAGGGATGAGGTTTGGACTTTTCTGTTCGTGTGTTTGCTACTTACCGCTTGGTTTGCCGGTGATCATTGAAGTGGTGACGGCAGGGTTGATCGGTTTGATGTAACCGGCGACCGACCACCTCTCGCCGAATTACTTGCAGAAAGCGGGTAGCCATGCAGGAGTAGTATTGTAGCACGTCCTGTGCAATCGACCATTAGTGCGTGGAGTTTGCCGACTGTTTGTGATGGAATAGATGTTGTACTGTTCTTTGATTCTCACTCGCGGAACCTTAGTAACCCTAGATGCCACTGCAAGTGCGAGGTTCAATTGAAGAGTGATAGAATTTCCGTAACATCCCACACTTGTGTTCAAGACGCAGTTCCATCCTGCCGTTGTTGTTCTTGATTACCCAATGATTAACACGTGAAGGTCACACGACAGACATGTAGGACGGGAACTGTACTCCTGAAAATATCGATATCAGATGCCCGACTGCAACAGTTATATGCAGAAAGGTTATCGGCATCTCGATCCGAGAGGGTTGGGCAAATAGATGGCTTATGAGGTTCAAATAGGGAGCCATAGGAGTATTTGGGAGCTCCTATTTGTACTATGAGTTGGGTGACATGACATGAAGATTAAACGGCATAAATGTAAAGATACGAAGGGATGTGGGAAGGTTCAATGCTGGAGAAAATGATGTGTGACACAACTTGAGGGGGCTGAAGATGAAGAATATATATTGACCACTAACGAAGCTCATCGTGAGGGGGCAGTATTGCCAAGTTATGGCAAAGTTCGCATTCATTCGTGAAGGGGGGAGAGCGGAATGTTCAAGATGTGGATGTGGTGTTGAGATTCTTCAATCGTCTCTGTTCAGATATCTACATCCGGTAAGGAGCGTGGTTGACGGAACTGGGAGGCGGGAAGCTAGGTTGCTGTTATGCATGTAATACCCGTTATTTTGTGGATTTAATGGTGATTGACTGATTGATGTTCATCGCGGTGGTTCCGTGGCGCGGAAGAATGTTGATAGAATATTGTATATTGGATGATCTTGAGTGGAGAGGATTCGATACGAGACAGAACTAGAGGGGAAAGCCATGCTAGCGCTGCTGCTGCTGAAGAGTATGGTGAGGAGAAATGAAACTTTGAATGGTTGTCGTGGCACGAATGTTTACTTTATCCACACTAACTTTAACTACTTACTCTGTGGGGCTTCCTTTTCTATGTGACAGCTTATTTCGAGGACTTGAGAAGACTTCTGGAAGCAATAAAAGGGGGGGGGGGGTGGAGTATATACATAGATAGTTCAAGAGGTTCGACTCAGGAAATGATGTTCAGTGTGGA